>WNHD01000452.1:31036-50133 GCA_011057455.1 Ganaspis sp. Gsp50
AAGAATAAATATTAGAATCAAGAAGCAATAATTGAATCAAGAATCAAGAATAAATATTAGAATCAAGAAGCAATAATTGAATCATGAATCAAGAATAAATATTAAAATCAAGAATAAGAACTTGAATCAAGAAAAGCTTCTTAAATGAAGAGTAAATACTTGAATGAAGAATAATGATTCCGGAATGAAGAATACCAAAACGAAAAATACTAGTTCGGATTCTAAGAATGAATGAGATTAGGTGCAATGCATTTTTCCATTGAATCAAGAAAACTGTTCTCCCAGTGTCTCATATACTCTATTTATATGATGATACTCCATTCCTCTGCAATTTTCACTTGGCTTTCAATCCTGAAAAATTCAACTTTCAGTTCTTTTTCAAGCCTTCAACCACTTTATTCCATAAAAATGTATTTTTGTCTGACTTCATATCCAGTAATCCTGAATCGGATTTAGAATCTTGCATTTTCCCTCACTCCGAGAGGGAATGTTTTAAAAAATTAATCTTCTTGGATTAATTTTAGAAGATCCGTAAGCGAATTTAGAGCGAGAGTGTGTTGATGCTCTTTACTCTTAATTTGGAATTTGATGTCTTGCTTAGAAATGTGAGATGTGAATGAGAAAGACACTTGAGTTGGGGCTGAAAGCTTGACTGTTTGAGGATAAACGAATAAGGTGCAAGGTGTAAAGGTGTCCTTGTGGATGATACGAGGTGCGCAGAATCCTGGTTAACGATTGTAGGAACCGAATGTACAGGTGAGGTGAACCCACGATCTAGGTCAGCACAACCTCGTACCAAAAGACCGAACCTACTACTACAGGTTGCGACCGACTTTAAGGGACGTTCGATTCTCATCGATCATCCATTTTCCACCAATTTGCCACTTTTCGCTCACATCACTTGCATCAAAAATAACTACTTTAAAATTAAAAAAAAAACTACTGGAATCCTCCACGAAATGATCAACATTAAAAAACCAAACAGATTCACGTCGAAATGCGAATCGCTACATACGAGGAAATAAAAATTGAAGACAATTTTCCCAGAGGGAAAAAGTAGATCGACTTTAGAATCTTTTGGAGTGAAAAACATTACTGGGGAAATTGAGAGACGGACAAAAAGGAAATAAAGGAGAAAAGTGAAATGAATATATATTTGAATGGAGATTAATTTTATTTTAAATAAAAATCATGTGGTGTATTTTCGTAGAAAATAAAAACTTACGTAAGTGACAATAATAACACTGTTTTTGTGAGTTTTTATTTCGTACGGTACAATGAAAAAAAATTCTAGCTGCTCCAGCTAACTGTATAGCTGAATTTCGTTTAGATAAAAAATTAGCTGTAGCAGCTAGAAATATAGCTACCATTGCTATCCCTCTATCAGAGGCAGCTATATTACTAGCTGCTACAGCTAATTTTCTATCTAAACGAAATTCAGATTATACGGAGCAACATCCAGATTGTGCAAAAATTGCACGTGAAAACATCTAAAGTTTACAGAATAATATCCAGATTGTACGGAATTATATCTAGATTGCAGAGAGCACCTAGGTTGTACGGAACAACATCTACTTTGTACGGAGCAACTATACTTTGCACAGAGTAACATCTAGATAGTACAGGATAACATCTTTGATTGTACCCAAGAGCATAATGATAGTGCCATATAACATCTTCTTACTATCAAATGTGTAACATCAATTTCTCTCATCCTGCCTTGAATTAAGAATACATATTTTTAAATCAAGGATTATAAAATTACGTTTGTATTAAGAACAATCTATGCTTGTATTAAGCATAATGTAAGCTTGTATGAAGAATAATATAAGCTTGTATCAAGAATAATGTATGTTTGTATTAAAAATAATATATGTTTGCATCAAGAAGAATATAAGCTTGTATAAAAAATAATGTATTAAGAATAATACATACTTGCATCAAGAATATATGCTTGCATCAAGAATAATATATGCTTGCATGAAGAATAATACATGGTTGCATCAAGAATATAGGCTTGCTTCAAGAATATAGGCTTGCTTCAAGAAAAATGTACGCTTGCATCAAAAATAATATACGCTTGCATCAAAAATAATATATGCTTGCATCAAGAATATATGCTTGCATCAAGAATATATGCTTGCTTCAAGAAAAATGTACGCTTGCATCAAAAATAATATATGCTTGCATCAAGAATATATGCTTGCATCAAGAATACAAGCTTCCTTCAAGAATACAAGCTTCCTTCAAGAATAATGTATATGCTTGCATCAAAAATAATGTATGTTTGCATCAAGAATATATGCTTGCATCAAGAATAACTTACTCTCGTATCAAGAATATGCATTTTTGATTCAAGCATATTTATTTAAAATCATATTCTTACATCACGAATATTTTTTTTTAATTCAAGTATGTATATTTATTTAAAAAAAAAATACAAAAAAGAGTCATCAAATTTGAAATGAGTTGAATTTGTAAACAATTAAACAACAGAAGCAGTAAAGTTTGTAGAAAATTTGGCTTCAAGAGAGTTGAATAAACGGAGTTGTCGACCTGTGGTGCGTGGGGTGTCACATTTCCGGTTAATGTGATACTTCATTAGCCCCAGTGGAAGCTCGTCGGGGTCGAGCTTCCACAACTTGAATTATACGAAGAGGAGAGTAAAACAAGCCTCGTCTGACGCAACATCATATACTCGCATGGTTACAACAGTAAAACAACAGGACAAACCCCAACAACAACAAAACCAACAAAAACCACTGGATACATGCGTAGATCGGAATTATCAAACTTGTATGTGTGAGGGGTCGATAAGGTTTGCGATAACGCGTTTGCGCCGAAAGTTAGAGAGAGAAAGAAAGAGAGAGAGAGAAACAAAAAGAGAGTAAGAGAGAGAATGAGTGAATGAGAGAGGAAGAATGAGAAAGAGAGTGGGCGAAGAGAGAGAGAAAGAAAGAAAGAGAGAGGTAGAGAGAGAGAGAGAGAGAGAGAGAGAAAGAGAGAGAAAGAGAGAGAAAGAGAGAGAAAGAGAAAGAAAGAGAGAGAGACAAAAAGAGAGGAAAAGCGAGACCTCAATAGACCTCGATTCGGCATCGTGTTCAAGCCTCTGTTGAAATCTCCGTAACCTGACACCCTGATAACTTCGACGAACGGGGTTGATGTCTCCCGATTCGTGGAAAAACAAAAACTAAATATTATGCAATTTGCAATTTTTTTACTACCCCTATGTCTACAATTTGCTTCCCCTTTGGTCTTGAAGTTTCAAAATTGAACCAATTGTCATACACCACCGAATATGAAAACAATCATTTTATACACTTGATAATAATTTTTTTTTTACTTAGAGTATGAAATTGATAAATTTCAATTCGATTCGATGAAAATCCGAATAAAACAAGCTAAACATAACCTATATTTAAAACCTTCTATAGATCCCTTTTCATCGTAGCGCGTCACAATTATATTTTACAATAAAATAATTACTACACAAAAATACAAGCTTGTATTTTTTCTCAGTGTATAATAATAAATTATCAGCACATTAACGTCTCTTGAAAATTTTGAAAATACTAATAAAAACTGTTGTAATAAAATATGAATAATAATAATGAAAGAAAATTTTTCGTTGAAAATGACGAAAGGTCCGTCCCGGGAGGATTGATTGTTTGGTTTAGAATTAGAAAGAATTGACGAGTTTAAGGTCCTCAGCGTCATCTGTCATCCGATGGAGAGAAGACAAATATCCCTCGTTCCCTGGTAACGAAATCCTCGTCAAATTATTCGATTATCCTGCAGGAACTGCCGCCCTGCTCATTCCACCCTCACGTAATAATTAATAATGCCGGCACTCTTTACAAGTACCTATGCAATTCCACTGTGTCCACGTTCTCCCGTTTCAACTTGTCCCCTTGATTACGTAACACAGGGCAAGTGCAATTTTCCCGAGAGAATTTTCATTCGAGGATATGAATTTTTAAGTAGGATCAAGTTTTTAATTATGTCACATGTAGTTAAGTCCTTGAAAAGTTATTGTCTACATTCCTTTTTTATTTCATTTTATTTCATTTTTATTCATATTTTATTATTTATTTCATTATTTATTTCATTTTTTATTCATATTTTATTATTTATTTAATTATTTATTTCATTTTTTATTTCATTTTTTATTTCATTTTTTTTTATTTCATTCTTTTTCTATACAATAATCCAAGTATGAAACAAATGAAAATGATTGTATAATATGTTTAATGTAAAACTATACAAATATAGTAAAAAAACGTTTATAAAATTAACGCAAAAACATTAGGTAGCCAAGAAATTGTAAATTGAATTTTTTATAATTTTTCAAGCGACCTAATTCGGTCACTATCTTAACAAAAAAACAAATAACAAAAAATGCCTGTTTCTTCTTTTTAGCAGATGACTTTTTCTGTAATTTTGGCACCCATTTGATTACCCAGTATTTCAGAAAAAATATTCTTCATTAGATAGCCAAGAACTTGAAATATAAATTTTTAACTCAACCCAATTGGGTCACTATTTTTAACTAAAGAAGTAAATTACTAAAAATTGTTTCTTCTTTTTATCAAGCGATTTTTCTATCAGTTTCGCACCCAATTGGGTACCCCCTAAGAAAAAAAATTGATACTTGACTTTAGGTAGCCATGAAATTAAACTCTATATTTTTCAGTTTACCCAATTGGGTATCTTAATAAAAGGTGTCTAATTGAGTGTCTTAATAAAAATGGAAATTTCAACAAATTTGTGTGTGTTTTTTTGTATCGGGTAATTTTTTTCTATCACTTTGGTACCCATTTGGTTACCTAGTAATTAAAAAAACATTTCAATCGACTTTATATAGCCAAGAAATTGAAATCTAAATTTTTCAGTCGACCCAATTGGGTCACTATCTTTAACAAAAGAATAAAAATACTAAAAATATGCTTCTTCTTTTTATCATGAGACTTTTTCTACCACTTTGGCAAACAAAAACAAATTACAAAATAATTGTAATTTGACTCTACACATCCAAGAATTAAAAATCTACATTTTTCAGTCGACCCAATTGGGTCACTATTTTTAAGAAAAAGGCAAATTAGAAACAATTTGTTTCTTATTTTTTTCAAGCGATTTCTTCTTTTTCATTGGCACCCATCTGGTTGCTCAGTAATAAAATAAAGAATTGTTACCAACATTTAGTTGACTAAGAAATAGACGTAGAATACTTTTAAAAGTTTGGTTTTTATGGCACATATAATCTTAATGTGTTATTCTTTCGTTGAATATTTTAAACATAATGATCATTAAAATTATGATGACATTTATTTACTATTTTATTAACAATAACCAAGGCAATAACACTTGAATATATATGGGACGTTAATTTTTCAAAGACTGCGTAAATAGAGGACTATTTCTTGATCCATTAGGATCCACTGATCTTACGCCAGATATTTCCTCACACACCTTTTACGTGAATCTTCTTGTAATTCTACCCAGGCTTGTTTAATGGTTCAAGTATATTTGCAACATTTGCAACTCCTAACACACTTTACATTTTATTTTTCAAAAATCGTATTTTTTTAAAATAATTAAATACAATTTTAATGATTAGTTTAAAAAATTATCCGGTTGTTAAAAAATTATCCGTTTGTTAAAAAATTGTCAATTTGTCAAGAAATATTGCTATAAATATTAAAGTAATTTAAAATATTAAGATAAAAATATTGTTAAATATTGTTAAAGTATTGAAAATTTACCTATTTATTTTAAAAATTTGTATATTTATTTAAATGTGTGACGCACATTGAAGAAAGGTGATTTGTCAATTTAATTTTCATCTTTCTATTCTCTAAATTCCAAATTCTATAAAATTATCAACAAAAAAATAAAAAAAACACGTTTTACATCGGAAAAGATGTTTTTCAGAATAAACTGAATGTTTCTAAATTTTCATTATCTTCAATTCTGTATGCAATAAGTTTTATGGCGAAACAAAGAGAGTTTAAGATGAGCTGATTCACTCTGAGATACAAAGGGTCGTAGCTTTATTACAAAATTGAAATTTTAGATCTAACTTGAAGTGACATTTAATTTTTATGAATCGTAAATCAATAATTTACAATCTCGAGATTTATACAGTAGAATTTAAAAATCTGCATTGCACAATTCAATTCTGTCTCCAGTCAATACGTTACTTATTTTTTATGAACCGTAAAAAACGAAAGTTCAAGACCCACATTTCTCGAAATCATAGATTTCAACTTTAACAGTTAATTAATAATTATTAAGTACGCAAAAAACGTTCTTTCCAAAGGATGCTACTTTTTCGAATATTTGGAAAAAATTGGCATTTTTTGAGCGTTTACTAAACACGAGGTTTTTTCGATGTCCACTCGTTTCGAAAATTGAAATTTTGTCCAAAAGATCTACCATCAAGTTTCAAGTTTTTGTTACAGCTGCAAAAATGATATTAAAATTACACAACCCCCGATTTACAATTAGCGGAATTTTATCTTCAATTTGAGACAAAGGAAGTCGAAAAGTGTTGAAAAGTATTTGAATTATGTACGAATAAGTGAAATTGAATTTTATGGGGTTTTTCAAATGACTACGAAAACTTGTTCAACATTTTCCTCACATCATTTGTTGAAACAATTTGTTGAAATTTTTGTTTTTGGATTTTTTGGAGCTGTAAAGATAACCGGAAAAATACACAAAACAAAAGTTATAATTAGCGGAATTTCGTTTTTAATTTGAGACAAAGAAACTCGAAAAATGTTGAAAAGTTTTTGAGTTATATACGAAAAAGTGAAACTAGATTTTATAGAGTTTTTCAACGGACTACAAAAACTCGTGGGACATTTTTTCTCATATCATTTGTTGAAACGATTTGTTAACACTTTTGTTTTTGGATTTTTTAAAGCTGCAAAAATATCCGGAAAATTACATAACACAAAAGTTATAACTAGCAGAATTTTTTCTTTAATTTTGAGACCAAGAAAGTGGCAAAATGTTTAGAAGTTTTTGAGTTATATACGAAAAAGTGAAACCGAATTTTATGGAGTTTTTCAATGGACTGCAAAAACTTGTTGCACGTTTTTTCCCATGACACTTGCTGATTCAATTTTTTGATAATTTATTTTAATTTTAAGTCCTTGCTCCATCTCAAAAAATGACTGTAAAAAATTACACAGCCCACGATTTACAATTTGCAGACATTTGTCTTGAATTTGAGACCAAGAAAACTGAAAAATGTTGAGTAGCTTTTGAGTTACATACGAAAACGTGAAACTGTTCTGTCAAAATCTATTAGGGATAGGAAAGTAACTAATCTCACTATTAAATTCTAATCTGAGATATTTGATGAAGATAATCGATGAATCGTGTCGTGGAGAGAAATAATGAAAACGTGAGACGCAATTGATAATTATCTGGCAGGTACAAATTAACTTCTCCCTATAAATTCGTGTCTGTTAACACAAGAGGCCTTATGCTTTGAAAGTGACAAGACTTTGCGTTTAGACATAGCACGTGACGCAGAATTCTCTCAGTGTTGCAATTGAAACAACAGTTTCCCAGGCTGGAGTACTTAAAGCATAAAAACATGTGTAGTCAAAGCAACAGATTCATTCCACTCGATTAAATATTGTCCGCGTTGAATGACCCAAGGTTTGAGAGTTTCGCGAACCGATTTGCCTTTACTCTGTATCCACCATCTTCGAAGCGTGAGGTTGCGTATTATTTGCGCAATTTAGATCCTTGTAATACGATTTTCCACTTCGCTGATGCCATTCAATTGATGCTGAGGATTCCTTTTCAATGGAATTTCAAATGCGGTATTCAAATTATTGTCCATCTAATTTGCTGATATGATTTTTTTATATTTTTTTTTCGATTTCAAGTCTTTCTTTGAGCTGCGAAAATGTCAGGAAAAATGCTAAACACTTGGGTAGTAATTTGCGGAATTTTATCTTTAATTTAAGACCAAGAATGTCGAAAAATGTTGAGTAGTTTTTGAGTTATATACGAAAAAGTGAAATCGAATTTTTCAACAGACTGTAAAAACTTGTTGCACGTTTTTCTTTATATCTTTCGTTAAAACGGGATTTTTACTTTTCCGTTTTAGAAATGTAAGTCTTTGCTCAAGCTCCAAAAATATTCGGAATATTCCACAACACAGGAGTTATAATTTGCGGAATTTTATTTTTAATTTGAGACCAAGAAAGTCGAAAAGTGTTGAAAATTTTTTGAATTATATACGAAAAAGTGAAACTGGATTTTATGGAGGTTTTCAAGAGACTGCAGAATCTAGTTGCACGTTTTTCCTCATGTTATTTGTTGAAACGATTTTTTGATATTTTCGTATTTCGATTTCAAGTCTTTGTTTGAGCCAGAAAAATATTCGGAAAATTACACAAGACAAGAGTTATATTTTGCGTAATTTTGTCTTTAATTTGAGACAAAGAAATTTGAAAAATGTTAAAAAGTTTTTGAGTTATGTACGAATAAGTGAAACTGGATTTTATGAAGTTTTTCAACGGACTATAAAACATTCTTGCATTTTTTTATCATAACACTTGCTAATACAATTTTTTGACATTTTCCTTCTTAAATTTCATGCCTTTGCTCGAGCTGCAAAAATACCCGGAAAATTACACAACAAAGGAGTTACAATTAGCGGGATTTTGTCTTTAATTTGAGACCAAGAAAATCGAGAAATGTTGAGTAGTTTTTGACTTATATACGAAAAAGTGAAACTGGATTTTATGGAGTTTTTCAACGGACTGCAAAATCTTATTGCACGTTCTTCCTTATATTATTTGTTGAAACGATTTTTTGACATTTTCATTTTTTGATTTCAAGTCTTTGCTCGAGCTGTAAAAATATCCGGAAAATTACACAACAAAGGAGTTACAATTAGCGGAATTTTGTCTTCAATTTGAGATCAAGAAAGTGGAAAAATGTTGAAAAGTTTATGAGTTATATACGAATAAGTGAAACTGTATTTTATGGAGTTTTTCAACAGACTGCAAAAATTTGTTGCATGTTTTTATTCATAATTCAAATAGTTCTTAACATATTTCAAATTTTGTAGACTCAAATAATGTTCAATAATAAATTAAATTAAAAGACAATAAATGATAAATTTAAATTATAAAACGAATTGAAAACATTGTTATGAATTGTAATTAAAAAGTCATTAATCTACCGCACAATACGAAAATTGACTAAAAAAAAAACTTCAGCAATATTTAGCGTTCATTAAAACTTTAATTGTATTTACAAAAGGCAGACAAACTAGGCAACAGAAATTCAGTCAAAATGTAAGTACTTAAATGAGGATGACAAAAGTTTCGTTATGACAGCATCAAATTTTAATGATGTTTAATATTATGTTAGAAGTTCATGGGAAATAATGCGTCTCATAGAATGGTGCATATCGATCACTTTAATGGACAGAATAGTCCAGAAATTGTAACGTCATCAGCTTCTGAGTTCTCATCTGTAATCCTCTATATGTAGACATCAGCCAAGTTAAATGACTCCCTAGAGTGCTATCCTTCATGACCTATTACGTGCCTAAGTAATAAAATACTCCCACACCTTTTAACACTTTCACAATTTTTGTACAGACTTGAAACTTACTTTTACCAAAACAAATGAGTAGAAAAAATAAACATAAAATAAATGACCTATCAGTTTATAAATATTGATTTACGAGATGATTAATACCACGAGATGATTAATTTTCTAGAAGCTCATTTTGAACAAGCATGATTCAATTTTAGCCACATTTTTACAATTTGAGTTTAAATTTGTTCAATTACAATAAAACTTGGTCCAATTTCAATCAAACTTGGTTCAATTTGAGTCTAAATTAAATCATTAAGTCAAACTTGATTTAATTGAGTCTTAATTAAATCAATTTAAATCAAAATCGAATTTTCAGTCATAATAGTTCGACTTGAATCTAAATGATATCAATTTAAGTCGAAATAGGTTCAATTTGAGACGAAATTGAATATATTTGAATCTAAATTGATAGAATTTAAATGGAAATCAAAATGTCGATCAAAATCTATTCAATTTGAGTTTAAATTAAAGCAATTAAAGCAAACCTAAACCGAATCAATTTGAATTGTTTTGAATAGAAATTGATTTAGTCTGAATTGAAATTGATTTGGTATGAATTGAAATTGATTTGGTATGGATTGAAATTGATTTGGTATGGATTGAAATTGATTTGGTATATAAATTGAAATTGATTCAATTTTAGTTGAAACCAAAATTTAACTCAAAATTGGTCCAATTTGTGTCTAAATTGAATCAATTTGAATCAAGATTAAATTAAATTTCATTCAAAATCGAAATTTCAGTCAAAATTGATTTAACTTGAAACTAAATTGAGTCAATTTCATTCAAAATTTGTTCAAATTGAGTCTCCATTTCATCAATTTTGACTCGAAATTATTTAAAGAATCAAAATCTAATATAGGTCAAAATTGGGTTCAATTTGAGTCCAACTTGAATAAATTTGAATCGAAATTAATTCAACTTGAATTGAAGTCGATTCAATCGAAATTAATTCAACTTGAGTTGAAGTCGATTCCATTTGAATCGAAATTGATATAATTTGGATCGAAATTGATTCAATTTGGATTGAAATCGATTTAATTTGAATTGAAATTGATCTAATTGAATCGAAATTGGTTCAAATTGAATTTTGAATTAATAATTGAAGAAAAATCTAGGGTAGAAAGAAGACAAAAATAAAAATTGCACAATAAATATACAGATTGTGTTTAATGAATAAATAACATTGAGAAGGCGTTTCCGGTTTGTATTTATGGAAACAATGGAGCACTAAATCTGTAGTTTTAATTACATCAGAAGATCATAAACTATTTGCAGCTGGTTAAGGTTACATATGCAACCTCAGGGTTAGTTTCTTTGCAACTGGCTCTGCTAAATGCTTTCTTTGAAAGTGAAAACTAAGTTCCACGTTTATCCATTGGAGAAAGCAAGGTTAGCATTATTCACTTTTGTCACGATCATTCAGAACTGAATGAAAGCCCGAGGCATAAACGTTACTATTTATTTGTAACCTTCATACTATCAGATCGTAAATATATTTTTATGCACAATTTCTTTTTTCAATATGGCCTGGGAAAATTTTGAATAACCAACAGTTAAGAATTGCAACAAAAAAAGTGAAAAGAAAAAAGAAAAGAAAAAATTGCTAAATAAGAAAGATTCCTCTTGAGGAAGCATTACAAATTAAAATAAAAAAAATGAACGCAATTTTTTAAATACTTCTGGAAGCAAAAATTTTTAAACGGGATTTGTCGATACAAATGAATCATATTTTCAATGAGCGATTTTAAATATTTTCTAAGTTAAACGAAAATTAATTCTGATGGACAAAAGAGTTTTTCCGACAAAAGAAATTATTCTGAAAATTACAATTTGGTGATAATTTGGGTTTTAAAAATGAATCGTTTTAGGAAATAATCGATAAATATACAGTTTAGGTGCAAAAGTGAGTTTGCAACTCGTTCGAGTTTGGTGGAAAATTAAAGAGCAACGTGCGCCTAATCCTTATTTAATGACACGTCGCGACTCATATAATCCGCTCCATGAGGCCGAATAATTCAGTAAAAATTGGTAATAAAATGCCCTGCCATCGCATCATTATTAAATACAATTACTACAAAAAAATACTTAAATAACTCGAAAGTTATTCTTAAAAAAAAAAAAAATTATAAAACTTTTGCGATAATGATCATCTTCAAGACTTTTTTACACTCTATTTCGATAAAATAAAACCTAAAGTTTTTAAAAAATATGTTTTTAGCAACAAAAGGAATTGCAAACACAGAGTAATAATATTTAGTTATTTTTTGTTATTTTTTGTTATTCTTTTGTTTCTTGTTATTTGTTTTTTGTTAATTTTGTTCTTTGTTATTTTTCTGTTATTTTTTAACTATTTTTTACGAATTTCGTTTAATTATGGTATTGAAGGGCAGCAATACCTACTGTTTTTAATAAATCAAAACAGTTGTGAAGTGCTCCGACGCAAGGGACCTAAGCAGTTAAAAAATTATGTTCAAATAATTACAAAATGTAAAAAACTTGAAATTAATTAAAAAATTTTTTTTTTCAGGCGACTGAATGGTGGCTAAAAGACATGTATCTCACAATACCTCTTGCTCTTCCAATCAACATCAATCCTGGTTTGGCAGCACGACCAAAAAATTTCACCAACCAGCGGGAAGCTGCTATTTTTCTCGCCCGCTTTGTAACAGAACTTCTTAATTATCAGGAACTGCTGGACAGGTAATTTGTTCTTTTTCTTCTTCTACACTTCTTGGCCATAACCTAATTATATATTTTAATAATTAATTATTTTTTTTGTAATAATTTTTTGCACAATTTTTGAATCCATAAAATGACTAAATTCAAATGAAAATATTAAATTCATTAAAATCACTTATTGCCACTGAATGTATTTAAAAAAATGTTATAACAAAATCTCCGCATTAGTAAAAAATTAATCTGCATTGGTTCTTAAATCTGAACCTTAAAGCAACTTATTATCAGATTGAGTGGCAGCGGGACAAAAAGAAGCCACATTGAAATCAATTTGGAATCCAGAACCTTGACGAGACGGAAATCCGGGTTGTAAGATCTATAGAAAACGAGCATAAAGGCAGAGATTCTGTAGAGATTCAAAGCCCTTAGTATTCTCAGATCAAGTCTTGTTTCTTTAGAGATGCTATGAAATTTACCAATTCGAGTTTAATGACGATATATCCATCAGAGACACGAGCATTTCAAATATCTTCAATGTCTTCAATTTTTACTTCCCAAAAAATACGATTTTTTTCGGTTTGTAGTTGTTTGATAAACATTTTTTCTGCCAAAAAAAGTTCTTTTTATTTAAAAAGAACCTTTTTTTGCACTTTTTTTATCATCTTTTTTGCAGATCCGAACTTGATGTTGATCTTGTCAAAACAAAAGATGGAAAATCAATGCAACCCTTATGTATGGCACAACATTACCAAGTTTTTAGAATTTATCGCAGACCAGGTGTTGAAATCGACGAGCAGATCATTTTTGATAGAGCCACTTCCGGGGATCATATAATTGTAGCTCATCACAATCAGGTAATTAAGACAATTTTTTAGGCCAAGTTTTAGGCACTTTTGTAAAATTTTAGGTTTGCAAAAAAATGAATTTTAGTCGAATGTGGTTGCATTTTTTTCTGCAAAGATATTAAGCCAAAAAGAAAGTGTTTTTTGTTAAAATTCCTGTCATTAGTTTTTTGACTTTAAGTCTTTTTTTAAGCAGAAGAAAATTCATAGTAAATTTGTTAAACTCTTTTTGTAATCACCGGAAATTCCTCTATAAACTGCTTCCAAGAAAACTGAAAAATGTTGAGCAGTTTTTGAGTTACAAACGAAAACGTGAAATTGTAAATCGCAATTTTTCCACAAAAATTTCACATTTTTGCCTAAGGATGTTCAACCCCGTGACTTAACCTCAAAGTAAACAGTAGTTTTAAACAAAGAGTAGAAATATAATTAAAACAATGCTTCCCTGTGAGGAAGCAAAATTGATTACATAAATGTTAAATAATTATTGTGTTAATTATTAATTTAATTATTATGTTAACTTTTACGTTAATTGTTATGTTAATTATTATTATGCTAATTATTATGTTTATTATTATTATGTTATTATTATTATGCTAATTATTATGTTAATTATTATGTTATTATTATTATGCTAATTATTATGTTAATTATTATGTTAATTATTATGTTATTATTATTATGCTAATTATTATGTTAATTATTATGTTATTATTATTATGTTATTATTATGTATTATGAATTATTATGTAATAAATGTGTCGCGCTCCAAAGGAAGGCACCTTAGAATCAAACGATTGTAGGTTATGTTTAATGATAGTTTTCTCTTGATTAAAGATTCGTTTTTAATTCTTTGCAATCAAAAGAAGTTTTTTATGAACAGTTTGTGCGTATACTACCAAGAAAGTATTTTTTCTTCTTCACTCGATTGCAAATAATTAAAATGGTAGCTTTAACCTACAATTTTTTTCATCTAAGGTCCCTTTCTTCAAAGAGCGTCACAAATTTAAGATCAAACTAATTGTTTCTGAAAATTGCAAAACTGGATCTTTCGGTTAAAATCAATCTTAATTATATTTCTATTCTATACGTAAAACTACTGTTTAGTTTGAGGTTACGTCGCGGGGTTGAGCCCCCTTAAAGCTCGAAAACTACTGAACAATGCGCAATAAATTTACGTAAATTGCAAAATGTTTTTTAACACGTAAAAGTGAATAATTGAAAAACAAAGTTAATCTTCGTTAATTTTGGTGTCTGCAGTTTTACAATGTTCCTGTGAGAGCGTCAGATAGAGGTCGAATCACAGAAGGGGAATTAATTCAACAAATTCTGAAGATCATGGAAGAACAGCCAAATCCTAGAACACCTCCTGTGGGAATCCTTACAACTGCCAAGAGACCCGTGTGGGCGAAAGCAAGAGAGGAATTATTAAAAAGTAAATTCAAACTTGCAGTAATAAAAATGTAAATTCGGTCTAGTTGTTATAAAAGTACTTTTTTAATTTGGTACAAAAGGGTACGTTTCACAAAAATATTAAATTATTGACTGCGAATTATTTTCCTAAACAATAAAATTAAAATAAATATGTCTATATAATATTTTACATAATTTATTTATTTTAGAGTATTTAGTTATTACTATTATTGTATATTTATATATTTATACAATATAAAATATATTTATACAATATAAAATATATTTATACAATATAAAATAGATTTATAATTTACTTATATTTTATTTATATTTTTCTTATTTTTCTTATTTTTCTTATTATTTTTTAATTGTATATTAAATTTGCACAATTTATATAAAATGGATATTAAAAATCGAATTGGAAATTAAAGTCGAATTATTGATAATAGGAACTTGATAGTTTAAGTATAGGATATAAAAATGATCTATTATCGCTTCTTTTATGTTTTCAATAAAGTTTAGTTTTTGAACAAAAATAATGAGGGATTTATTTTACCGCGAAAATACCGTTTGAGACATATAAGCAAGATAACTTTGTGTTGTAATTATTATCGAGTCATCCTCTTTGCACCAATATTCGCGATATCCCCATTAACTTCCCAAACCGACCTTACTCAACGAGGAACTACGACCTGAGCCTCAAATCGAATAACTGATGCAATAATGATTTAACGACGACTCGTGGTCGGGGATAACGTTTATAGAACCGTCCTAAAAGGATAAATCTCTCCTAGATGATCTTCAATCCCTCCAATAAATTTTTATTTGTTTACACTTTGGTTTTTCTAATTTAATTAATTCTTCTTTCTTCTTTAGCTTCTTCTTTTGTACCTTTTGTTTATCTTTGAATTCTCTTTTTTATCTTTTTTTGTATCTTTGTATCTTCTACTACATCTTCTTTTGTTTATTTTTCTGTATCTTTTGTACATCTTCTTTTGTATCCTCGTATTTTCTTTTGCATTTGATTTTGATTTTTCTTTTCAAGCTTTTTTTGGTATCTTTGTATATTGTTATGCATCTTCTTTTTCATTTTATTTTGTATCTTCTTTTGTATCTTCTTTTTTCATTTTATTTTGTATCTTCTATTGTATCTTCTCTTGCCTTTTCCTTTGTATCTTTTTCTGTAACTTTTTTAAATCTTCTATTGTATCTTCTTTGTCATCCTTTTATCTTCTTTTGTATCTTCGTATCTTCTTTTGTATTTTTTACACGTTTTTCTGAATCTTTTTTATATATTCTTTTGTATCTTTGTTATATCTACTTTTGTACTTCTTTTGTAACGTTAAAAAACCACATATTTTTTTATACCATTCAAAACATATCTTCTTCCATATCACCAAAAACCTGTATTTTCTTTCCTCTCATTAAAAAGGTTTTTTGTACCGTAAAAAATCGAATATTCTGCACTAAAAAAACATTTTTTCTTTTTTTTCAAAAAGGTTTTTCTTATTGTTAACCATAAAGAAGCATAACTTCTTTTGTACGGCGAAAAAAATTTTCATTCAAAGTTGAAAATCCCGTATTTTGTGCCATAAAAAGAGACTTTATTTATTTATTTTTTTTTTTTGAAAAAGCGTATCTTTTGGTAAAGAATTTTTTTTTTAAAAATTCCAGATGAACGAAACCGACACAATATCGAGTTATTGGAAAGATGTCTTTGCATGGTGTGTATCGACGATGATGTTCTCCCAGGAACTTTTAACAATCCTTATAGAAAAGAAGATAAATGGATTGGCGACCGAGATTATGCAAATGTTTTACATCACACTCTACACGGTGGAGGATCCAGACATCTGGGGGCAAATCGATGGTTTGATAAAACCTTCCACGCAATTCTTGGAAAAGTTCGTATGAAAACCTACTATAATTAGTCAAAAAACTCTTTTTCTTATAACGAAGAATTCGACCAAAAAGAAATTTTTGTATCTATAAATAATTTAAACAATATTTAAAAACGAATTTAAAATTTAAATAAAATTAAAGTTTAAATAAAATTCAAACAAAGAATTCAAACAAAATAAACGAACTGAATAATCTTTCATTAATCTTTCAAACACTTTCGAAAAACAATCCTTTTTGTTTTTTAGAGAAATCAATAAAAAAGCAACGGTCGCGAAAAAATTTCTACACTCCTGATTGGCGCGGAATTTAATTTTAATTTTCAAATATGCAAACATTCTATTAAATCTGTGTTTTATATACAAAATTTATGTTTGGTCCCAAGGGACCAGAAAAAGCAAAAAGAAAACAAAATGCATAAAAAGAAGGAAAATGTAGTTTGATTTTATAAAAAAAAAAAAAAATATCTAGCAATCTGAGATTTGAGAAAGAGTTTTGGAAGCGTTTGAGTATAAAAAGGTTGCACTAGATGAAGGATAGTAATAGCTCGAGATCGTTAAGTGGCTCATTATGACGAAGTATCTTGAGAAGATCCATGCGAAATCCTCTCTTCTCGTAATTTCGTAAATGCGCTCTTTGTATGTATCCATACGTAAGTCCCTGACACGGATAATAAGTTCTTGCCCAATGGCGAAGCGCGGAGAAAGTACTAAAGTATCGCTAATCGTCGCAAAACTGTGCGAATCCATAAGAGTCGTTAATAAACGACATAAAGTATTTTCTTCCTTCCTATCACGGAAAAAGAAAATCCAATGCTATTACTTCTTTCGTCATAGTTTAATGTAATGGAGTGCGAAGAGTTCACCTCTCACGGGCACTAAATCTTCTCTATTTTTTTGAAAAGAGAAAATCATCCATTAAGCAAGGAACATGGTTTCAAAATCAAATCAAATCAAGAGAGTCTTTTGCATCAAATTTAATTTACGTCCGTTCTTTTCATTTTTTTTGTATACTAGAATCTTCATTTGGTCACCCACAAATGAAAAAATGTAAAGTCACTTTAGAGACAAAAAAAATGGAGAAATTAATTTCTTTAGTCAGCCCAATGGGGTTCCTACTTTATGCCAAAACTGTGCGTAAAGTGACCACTTTACACGTTGTTTTAAATAAAATAAAATTTAGAAAATGAAAAAAGAAAATAAAATAATTTATAAAATAGTTCATTTATTTATTTTTCCTACAGTTGGATTCAAAGGACTATTTTTGGAATTTTTACAGGATGGTTTATGGGGCATGACTTATGAACATTCGTCAGGGGAAGCTCCAGCAATTTTCAAGGCCTTTGAAGATCTGACTGATAACGTGGATTCCATGCCGCCGCCAGAAGAAGATCCAGTTCCTTCTCATCTCCCGAATCCAGAAAAACTCGAGTGGTTCTTGTCTGAGCAAAGCAAAAGCGATATCCGAGATGCCATGACCACATTCGACGCGTAAGTTTTCTATTTTTTTAAAAGCAGAAAAAGAGAAGAATTTTTCAAAATAGTGAATATGTTTTAATGAGAGAAAAATAATTACTATTACTATATATCAAACTAAGATCAGGCACAAACGCGAGGAAAACATACTTTTACCTGATTTCTGTAGCAACGTACTAAGTTCATTATGTATTTACACAAAAAATAACTGTATAGCTATCATTTTTAAAGTATCAAAATATAGCGCACAAACTCTCGAAGATGGTTCGACATTTCATTCTCTCCAACTGTGCACCATTTGGCATCTAATAAGCATGGCGTAAACATTACAGACATCTTACAAATAATGATTTCTTACGATTTTACATCAATTTTTGTCGAAAAACATCAATAATCTAATTTTATTAAAATTCTAGTTTAAAATTATCGTTAAAGGGCCTAAAATAACATGGAGATGGTTAGGACTTTTGAAGGATTCTAACCGTAGAGCTTTTTGGCATCTCAAAAGCTTGGTGTAATTTCACAGACATCTTAAAAATATTAATATCTGACAATATTACATCATTTTTTGTAGAGAATAATGGAAATGACAATTATTTAAAACTTTTAATTAAATTTTGGACGAAGGGCCTAAAATAACATTGAGGCTTTTAGAGCTTTTGTTATTTTCCTTACGGGGGCTTTTTGGCATCTCGAAAGCTTGGTGTAATTTCGCAGACATCGTAAGAATATTAATATCTCACGATATTACATCAATTCTTGCAGAGAATATTAGAAATGACAGTTTTTTAAAACTTTTAATTAAATTTTGGACGAAGGGCCTAAAATAACATTGAGACTTTTAGAGCATTTGTTATTATCCATACGGGGGGCTTTTTGGCATCACAAAAGCTTGGTGTAATTTCGCAGACATCTTAAAAATATTAATATCTGACGATATTACATCAATTCTTGCAGAGAATAGTGGAAATGACAATTTCTTAAAACTTTTAATTAAATTTTGACGAAGGGCCTAAAATAACATTGAGATTTTTAGAGCTTTTGTTACTATCCATACGGGGGACTTTTTGGCATCTCAAAAGCTTGGTGTAATTTCACAGACATCTTAAAAATATTAATATCTGACGATATTACATCATTTTTTGTA
>WNHD01000453.1:0-34428 GCA_011057455.1 Ganaspis sp. Gsp50
ATAACAATGAAATACTAAAAGTAAAATAAGAAAATAATAACAATGAAATACTAAAAGTAAAATAAGAAAATAATAACAATGAAATACTAGAAGTAAAATAAGAAAATAATAACAATGAAATACTAAAAGTAAAATAAGAAAATAATAACAATGAAATACTAAAAGTAAAATAAAAAAAAAATAAAAATGAAATACTGAAAGTAAAATAAAAAAATAAAAATGAAATACTAAAAGTAAAATAAAAAAATAATAAAAATTAAATATTAAAACCAAGATAAGAAATAATAAAATTGAAACAAAATGTTCGAAATCACATTTTAAAACTTGAAAGATAAATGAAGAGCGAATAGATTAATTCCCCCAGCTAATTAAAAACATGAGCGAAATGAATACAATGAGCGCAAATCGAATCACGATTATTACGGGTCAATATCATAATTGCCCATTTAGACTATTAATTAATTAGTAGAATTAATTTAAACGGACTACCGTTTTCGTTATTACGCTGATTAATAAGTATTACTGACGCTAATATCCCATTTGGATTGTGTAGGAGATGATCGTTTATAGATATAATGGTAAATGAATGTATTCCGTAATTGGAGTACATCAGGTCCACAAATGACATATTTAACATAGTGCATGAAGCAAGCGGTCGCAATCATGATCGTCAACAACCGATCGTTGCTTTGCTCTATACATTCCCAAAGGTACAACAAGGGAGATACGATCCACCCATCCTCGAGTAAATCTTGTCTAGTTTCTCTAGCTCGAGCAATAAATTTGATTTGTGTACCGGAACTCTTACGCGAAACAGATTGTAGGTTAGTGCAATCCAAACGGGGTAACTCGGTCAGGAACGTTCCACCAGAGAATGATGAGACACGAGAATAACCAAAATTACGGCTAGTAAATTTGTACCTTGATAAATTTTGCTGTCAATTTTCGAAATTAAAAACCGTCATTTAAATGGAGAGGAATTTGCTTCTAAATAGGTTTTTTTTATCTCCAAGTTCTGGAAATTCTTTTCTTTCCCATGAAAGAATAAATATAAGGTCATATTTTCCAAATCGATAAAAGTTTAATTATTAAAATCGGACTGTTGAATTTTTTAGAATTGTATTCTTAAACTGTACAAGAGTTTGGTTTGAAAAAGAATTTCGCCGAGCTTTTAGAAAGCTTACATGAATTTAAAAGTTTATTATTCTGGAGCAAAAGTTTCGAGTAAATTTAAGCGAATGGAACTTTTTCAATAGTTGTTTTAATATAAAATATTTTTCTTTTTTAAAAAAAATGTTTACCATGCAACTTTTCTGATATTCTTTTTAAAGTTTGAAAAGATACAAAATAGAGGCTACATAAGATGAAGATTATTTGAAAAATAAAGGTTATTTGAAAGATAAAGGTTTATTTTAAATCAGTGAAAATATTCTTTCAGGGTAAGAAGAGATTTTCTTTGGAAGCTTTAGTCTAAATGATAAGAATTCAAAGGCTTCTCTTGCTAAACATGCTCCAAACATTGCGAAACTTTTTTCGACTCAAGTCAGAAGGCGAAACCGCTAGGAAATCTTTATTTGACTTCCGAATTAGTCGATTCGCGCGGCTTAAGAATAGATAGAAGTAGAGGCTCGACTGTGAATCGTGCTTTGTTTAGAAAGAGCTTTCTCCCCTTCTACTTTCACCCCCCTCACTTGCACCCTTATTCTCTTTCACTCCTTCCACTCTTTCACTGCTCTCTTTCTCTTTACAATCTCCTCTCTTATTCTAGAGTAACGTTAACTTATTCTCTGCGTTAGTGTAATTGGATCACTACGAATTACGGAACCTCGCTTAACATCCCGAGGCGCCAAAATGTTCTGCTGGTAATTTCGAATTCACCTGCCGTTCCCTGCCAGGCGACCCTGTAGTTTTCTTTGAATTTAGCGTTCTTTCGAAAACACGATATTGGCCAATATAACGTTTTCGAAAGAATTCTGCCCTAGAAATAGACTGTAACTGCTAAATTCAAAATAATTTACAATTCAAAGTTTTGGGGTTAGGGATTACTAGCGATTTTTAAATAAACTAGTTTTTTAAAATAAAGAAACGAAGGTTTTCGAAATTTCATAACGATTAAATGAAGCCATTGAAATTAAAATTCGGTCAATATTTACGACCTGTAGGAAGTTTTGAAAAAACATCATTTTTTTCTAGTGTGCAACGGGCTTAAATCCAAAAGTTATATGAAATTTAGTGATACCAGGTTCGTAGGACAAATGCCAATAGGCATGATCATTCTATTAAGGATAAAAAAACGTTTTTATTGGATTCGAAAAATAAAAAAACAGTAATTTATAAATTTGTTAACAATTTAATTTGTTTAAATTTACAAAAAAATTGGCTATTATCAACCTATTCAAAATTTTATAAGGATTAAATTAAGCCATTAAAATTAAAATTCGGTCAATATTTACGACTCGTAGGAAGTTTTGAAAAAACACAATTTTTTCCTAGTGTACAACGGGCCTAAATCTAAAAGTTGTGAGGAATTCGTTGATGTAACTGGTTTGTAGGGCAAATTGCAATGAGCGCGATGACATAATAGCTTCGGGCATAGAAGACGGAAAGCTACATAAATCCTACAGAGGATCTGTTATAATGTTAAGTCTCAAAAGAGAAAATAATGTCGAAAGTCAGAAAGGAAACAATCACATTACTAAGGCCCATCTTACACACAATCCAAGCGCAAAAACCGAAGGCATAGGAACATTCCTGTGCCTTTGGTTTTTGCGCTTGGATTGTGTGATAGCAAACTTCGACAATAGACAGGCTGAAAATTTTCAATTTAAACCCTTGTAACTTATCTATTTAATTATATTTAATTGAAGAAAGCTTAATAATTAAAACAATTGAATGAAATTTAATGTAAATTAAATTTAAATTAAGAATCGGTTAACATTTGCGACCTATAGGAACACCTGAAACAATATATCATTTTTTCCTAGTGTGCAACGGACATAAATCCAAAAGAGCTTAATAATTAAAACAAAGAAAAGCAATTTAATGTAAATTAAGTTTAAATTAAAATGCGGTTAATATTTACGACCTGTAGGAAGATCTGAAACAATGTCATTTTTTTCTAGTGTGCAACGGACCTAAATTCAAAAGAGCTTAATAATTAAAAGAAACAAAAGCAATTTAATGTAAATTAAATTTAAATTAAAATGCGGTTAATATTTACGACCTGTAGGAAGATCTGCCACAATGTCATTTTTTCCTGGTGTGCAACGGGCCTAAATCCAGACCTTGTGTAGTATCACATTTGGTATCACATTCAGTGATACCAGATTCGTAGAGCATAAGCCAATGGGTGCGATGGTCGTATTAAGAAAAACACACGTTTTTTTTAACTCAGAATATGAAAATACAGTAATTTACGTTAAAAATTTAATTATTTAAAAAAATCGAATTTCAAACTTTACGAAGTTTTGTAACGATTAAAGAAAGCTATTAAAATCCAGTCAATATTTGCGACTTGTACGAAGATTTTAAAGAAGAAATCATTTTTTCCTATTGTGCAACTGGCCTAAATCCAAAAGTTGTGTGAAATTCCAGTGATACCGGTTGCGTAGGGCAAATGTCAATGGGCACGATGGTTCTATGAAGAATAAGAAACGTTTTTATTGAAGTCGAAATATGAAAATGCAGTAATTTATAAATTTGTTAACAATTTGGTTTGTTTAAATTTTTTTTAAAAGAAATCGGCTATCATCTACCTTTTTGAAATTTTATAACGAATAAATTAAACCATTTAAATTAAAATTCGGTTAATATTTACGACCTATAGGAAGTTTTGAAACAACAAATCATTTTTTGCTAGTGTGCAACGGGCCTAAATCCAAAAGTTGTGTGAAATTCAAAGATACCAGGTTCGTAGAGCAAATGCCAATAGGCACGATGGTTTTATTATGGATAAAATATTTTCTTACTAATTTCCTTCTCTAACTTTTCGAAAGAATCGAGTTGTTGAGTTTTCTACAATCTGCAGCAATAAAGAATAGTCCTCTGATAATATTTGATCGATAATAGTTGATTTTCCCATTTTTCTGAAATTTGATAGACCAGTTGAGAAGCTGTAACATTCTCGATATATTTTACTGCTGACAATTTTCTCGAATTATTAAAAATATCGATTATTATATGTATTTCGCTAAACTTTTTGATTTCGCCCATTGTACACTAGGAAAAAATGAAAAAATTGTTTCAAAACTTCCTACAGGTCGTAAATATTGACCAAATTTTAATCTTAATGGCTTAATTTAATCGATACAAAATTTAGGAAAGGTTGGTAGCCGATTTTAAAAAAAATTAAATTGTTAAAGTAAATTACAGTAGTTTCATATTTTGACTACAATAAAATTTACGTTAACAATTTAATTTATTTTAAAAAATCAGCTATCAACCTTTTCACAATTTTCTAACGATTAAATTAAGCCGTTGATATTAAAATTCGGTAAATATTTACAACCTGCAAAAAGTTTTGAAAAAACATATCAATTTTTCCTAGTGTACAACGGGCCTAAATCGAAAAGTTGAGCGAAATTCATATAATAATCGATATTTTCAATAATTCGAGAAACTTATCAGAAGTAAAATGTGTCGAGAATATTATAGCTTCACAACTAGTCTATGAAATAAAAAAAAAAATAAAAAAAAAAGAAGTAAATAATAATTAAAAAAAAATAGTAAAATCATCTATTATCGATCAAATATTATCTGTGAACTATTTTTTATTGCTGCAGATTGTAGTGGATTCAACTCGATCCTTTTGAAAAGTTAGCGAAGAAAGTTAGCAAAAAAATATTTTACGTACTTCTAGTTGGAACCTACGTTATTGCAACTTTGCTTCAACAGTGTGCCAGGAAAAGCTAAATAAACGCTCTACGCCTGAAAGTTGTGCAACTACTAAAAGCTGCCTACTTTTTTGTCGTTGCCCGAAGGAATACCAGAATGGACTTTTACACGGAAAGTTCAAAGTTATCACGTATTATTTCTGATTTGGGAATTTTAACCCAATCTACAACAAACGAATCACTCTGATTCTACCCGGAATTAATATTTAAGTTCTTTTTAAAATCGCCGTCACAAATTCACGTAAGGTGGCTTTTATTTTTGATTCGTACGAATTTATGCGTTTTTCCAGGAGGAAATTAAAAATTCGAGGAAGTGGAAAAATTATGAAAGGTAGAGAAGTGAAACTAGAGTCAAAAAAGGACTTCGCTTTTTGAAAGAGAAGAAAGAATTGCGTGCATGGAAAATTATGAGCAGGAGATAATAAAATTTTTTTGCATATTTTTATTATTCACGCAGCAAATATAGAGATAAATATATGAATCTGGATCGTCTCATGTAGACTGGAAACTTGCTTCATTCATATTCATTCCGTCCGAGTTGTATTGATGCGATGCTGTGCGCAGAATTTCTTCCGTCGCAACAGTCGCATTCAATCGACGCCGACTCGATACAAAACTCGTTTTTGTTGTAAGAGATGGATACCAAGACTCGCCCTGTTGCCGCCACGTCGGAGCCAATCCAGTAAACTATTTTACACTTCAAGGCCTCTTCTGCATTGCAATCTCATTCATACATAATAGCCACTTTACATAAAGTAATTCGCTATTAAAGTACAACACTCTTTCACTACTATTTTCTTCCATATTGGATCAAGCATTTTTTGTTTTGCAATTCAAATGACTCAATACAGGGTCTTTAAGAACCTTTACAGATTTCAGAATATTTCTCCTCCATTTTGGAGCTTTAGAGCATTTTCTATAGATCCAAGAAAATAACATATGTATGTAATTTTCGGAAATGAGTTTCGGAAGCTTGGCTAATATTTGAATAGCGTCAAATAAACGCTTAAAACGCATTAAAACGCTACATCACGTATTGAAACAGAATTTTCTCCTACTAGAAGAAAATCCGACAAATTTATATATTTGATAAATGTGTGTGCAAGAATTGACGAAAATAAGCTGAATCAATTAGGAAAAGCAAGCAAAGAGCTTATCATTATGCCATCATTAGCAGCAAGCTTTGAATGACCAAACTTCAAAACACTCACATTGATAATTACCAAACTTCAAAACACTCACATTGATAATAATTTTATTTCTTTCCCGTTTTCCTCAATCTGTTTCCCAGCCACAGAAGATTGATTCGATAGAGAGAATAGAAATCCAAGTTAACAGAAATATTGATGAGTTGATGTATCAAATTCAGCTATCGGCAAAAAAAATCAATAGACAATATAGAGAAGAAAGAACGGGATATTCGTCTTTTACGGCAGCACTCAGATTCAATTTGCTCCTTGATATCAAGCGCCTCGCGTGGCAGTGCCACGGTCACGAGGCACAACTCCATATTTCTCTGTTGGTCTGGTTTATGGAATATCGACTTTCGACGATGTTACATTACATTTTTAGTAACTTTGACGTACTGCGAATGTACCGTTGGGAATCCATCCTATTTCTCCTCCAAGAGACTTCCCTACTTCAATTTTCATCCGCGGAAAAAAATCAAATCCAACAAAATCAAATCAAAGTTTCCACGAAAGTAGTTACATATTTGAATAACCCTTGGTGAAAATCGTGAATTGAACTTTCTAATTTTAGATATTTACCTCTAGGAAAGAAGACTAATTTATGAGTCAAAAATTAGCCACGCTCACAATAGGCTTGTTGGAAATTTAATACAACTACTAAAAGTGTGTCCAGCCCTTGCCACACCTACTACAGACACGCGAAAATATTTCACACCTACTAGTGGAGTTGAAAATGCTGTTAGAATTATGTACGGATTAAGATTGTGATTGAAAATGCTGTTAGAATTATGTACGGATGAAGATTGTGACTGAAAATACTGTTGAGAATGCGTAAATTTGAAATTTACAACTCTTAGAGGCGTGTTTTAACTTGGCCACGCCTACTGGAGGTGTGTCTAAAATATACCACGCCCACTAGAGGTGTGTTCGAAATTTTCCACGCCCACAGGTGGTGTGTCTACAGATATGTCACGCCTAATAGAGGCGTGCTCGAAATTAAACACGCCTACTAGAGGTGTACCTGCAATATTCTACGCCCACTAGAGGCGTGCTGGAAATTTACCACGCTTACTGGAGGTGTGTCTATAAAATATTACCCCTACTACAGGCATACTGGAAATTCACAACGCCTACTGGAGGTTCACCTAAAATATTCCACACCCACTAGAGGCGTGCTGGAAAATTACCATGTATACTGGATGATTAACTAAAGATATGACCCGCCCACTGGAGGTGCGCCTAAAATATTCCTCGCCCACCAAAAGCATGCTTAAAATTTGCCACGCCTACTTTAGGTGCTCTTAAAGTATTCCAGGCCCACTAAAGGCGTGACGGAAATTAACCACGCCTATTGGAGGTTTGCCTAAAGTACTCCACGTCTACTGGAGGTGTGTCTAGAATATTCCACGCCTACTGAAAGTGTGCCTAAAGTATTCCACGCTTACTAGAGGTGTGCCTAAAGTATTCCACGCCCACTAAAGGCGTGTAGCTAAAGTATGCCAGGCCTGACAGACACACACTTTGACTTTACAAGGTTTCTTCGCCTACAAGAAGAAGAATTTGTCAAAAAAATTGACAAACCACCCGTTTCACTCAACAAAGTGTTTTTCTTGGATTCTGATTTCTGCTTAGAGGGATTGGTGGTCAATGTGTACACGAACATTTCGTTTCTGCGACCGAAGTCCAGAAATCCCCTAGTGCAGCGAACCGCAAAAGCCCCATCTTAACCAAAAGCATTGGCAGTTACGAGGGCGAGGGAGACAAATTTGTTAGACGAAGGAAATTGACCACGGGTGATCGCCAGGTCTTCCTATACCGTCAACGATTTTCATGAATCTCAGAACGAAGGGAGCCCTTCTCCTGGGGTGCTTTATATCACCATTATAAGTCAGTCGACTCCCATAATCTTGCGCAAGCAAACCTAATTCATTAACTCTACAAAATGCCTTTCAATATTATCATAATTTCTCAATATTAACGTTGGCAAATATTTTTTCATCTAACAAATTGAAATATTGTTCTCAAACAATTTATCAGTTGAATTCAACTTGTATTTCCAATCGAGACCGTCTTTCCGTCAACAAATATTTCTCACAACCAATAAGCATAATGTTCATGAATAATTCTGAAAGCTTTTCAATTCTCTGCAGTTATTTTTCTTTATAATCAATCAAACATTTTTACACATTGAGTCCAGATATTCTGAAAGAGTTTCAAGTTTCTTAAAAGTGACTAGAATATTCCATAATCTAGAAAATGTAGAAAAATGAAAAGAACTCTAAAATCTAGAATTAACAAAAGCGATCTTATTAATCGTAAGAAAATGTATTTGACGTTTTCTAGAACTCGTGGATTATTCCGGTTATCTGTACCCATTTGCAGGCAATTGTCGACAAATTCAACGACAGTATTCAGAGGAAAATGTGATACATAGGATGCTAACTTTGCAGACCTAACGGAGAGACTAGATTGGAACATTCTCAGCGCATAAGAAAACTCGTTAGCCATCCGTTATATCCGAGTTATGCTGACGCTCGATCGTAAGGAGCACGTTTCCGGCGACCTTCGAACCCAAATTTCTCGTCCAAATACCTCAGAATGACAAACATCTCCGAAAACCATTCTGTCATCCATTTCTCAGTGAACAGCATTTTTTCAGGAAATGGAACTTCTCTATCTTAATAAAGACTCTAATAGAAACCAACCCCAACTGCGTAAAGCACTTTTTGTTCACAATGTACATCAGAAAATTTGTAGATTTTATTTTAACTTCAATCTTTTTTATTTACCATGACTACTAGAAATGTGTTTCAATTTCGTTACTCTCTGTGCCAAAACTTTTTCACGCCCACTGAAAGTGAGCTTCGAATTATCCCCACCTACTGTAGGTGTGACTATTATAGCCACGCCCACTAACTAAATGACAACTACCTTGAATTTAATATCACGCCCACTAGAGGCGTTGTTCAAATTTGATACTAGTACTGTGGGCGTGTTTATAATTTGACACGCCTACTAGAGGCGTCATTTAAATAAACCACACCCACTAGAGGCATGCTTAAGATTAACCACGTCCACTAGAGGCGTGCTTGAAATTAACCACGCCCACTAGAGGCGTACTTAAGATTAAGCACGCCCACCAGAGGAGTGCTTGAGATTATTCACGCCTGCTAGGGATGCACTTAAAATATACCACTCCTAATGTAGCCTTGTCTATAATACGTGACGCCCACTAGAGGCGTACTTACATTTTGCCACATAACTGCAGGCGAACTTAAAATATTCCACTCCTATTGAAGGCGTGTCTATAATTTGCCACTCCTACTATAAGCGTTTCTGTATATTGCTACTTCGACTATAAATGTTACTATAAATTTCCACGCCTACTAGAGGTGTTCTTGAAATTAACCACGCCTACTATGGATATACAAAATTTTTCCACCCTATTGTAGGTGTGCTAAATAATTCCCTACCTATTGTAGGCGTGTGTATAATTTGCCACTCCTACTATAGGCGTTTCTATAAATTGCTACTCCTACTGTAGGCGTTTCTATAAATTGCTACTCCTACTGTAGGCGTTTCTATAAATTGCTACTACTATTGTAGGCATTCCTATGCCACGACTGTTGTATGAGTTTACATAATTTGTGGAGGCGTCCTTCCACGCCCATTACAGACCTACTAAAAATTTGCCACCCTATTATAGGCGTGCCCAAAAATTCCCTACCTATTGTGGGCGTGCCTATAATATTCCACGACGACAGTAGGCGTTTCTATAATTTTACACGACTACTACAGGCGTCTCTAAAATTTGCAGCACTTACTAAAGGCGTGTTTAAAATGAACCACACCCACTAGAGGCGTGTTTAAAATTGTAAATTAAATTCTCTCATCTGCCATTTAAAAAAAATTGTCGTAAAAAGTTAAAAGTGTAAAATTTCGAAATGCACTTTCCTAGTTAGGGCAATTAATCAAGTGACGGGAAAGTGAATTCCCAATTGTATTTGAACAGCAAAGTAAAGTCACTTGTCAGGAATGGACGAACTTTTTAGCAGTCATATATTTTGCATAGGGCCTCTTTCTAGTCGCATTATCCAAAAGAGAGATGCTCGGGATTTCCTTGCAACCCCTTTGTACTTACCCATCCCTTTGGGGATTCATGATATGTGACGTAACAGCTCTTTGAAATTTTGAACGCCCTGCCTAATTTCAATTGTTGGACAAGGCATTGGGAAATGTGGAATTTCACGAGGGGCATTAGTACTTTCCTAAAGCTGCCGAATAACTACTCCGTTTCAGAAAGTATGGGATGTGAAATTGCCCTCCTGTCCTAGAATGCGTAATCGCCGAATTAACTTTAGAGATTCTTTATTCCTTCTATAAACCATCCTCAATCCCTGGTTGAAGCTAAATTTGAAAAAAGTTTTTACTCCGATTTCCAGTTTGTCTCGCATTTCTCTTTCTCTCTTTGCTTTTCATTTTGCGGTACAAACTATTTTTTGGTGCAAACTTTTTTTCAGAACACATTTTTTCAGTGCAAGCATAAAATGTTTTTCACATTTGAATTCAAGATGTTCACTTTCAAATTTTAGAAACGTTCAATTATAATCCTTTCTCAAAATTTCACA
This sequence comes from Ganaspis sp. Gsp50, assembly GCA_011057455.1. Classification (NCBI taxonomy): domain Eukaryota; kingdom Metazoa; phylum Arthropoda; class Insecta; order Hymenoptera; family Figitidae; genus Ganaspis; species Ganaspis sp. Gsp50. The sequence goes on from WNHD01000453.1 coordinate 10,711, forward strand.
TAATTGATTGATTCTATAATTAGAAAAACTATTCCTTGCGGGGTAGATACAATTTCTTAAAATCTTTTCTTAATATCCGAGAGTTGTTCTTGTGATAAAAATGTCCTAAGTAAAGAAATCGATGGAGAAGAGTACTAACAACTTGTTATTAAAGATTTAAGTTTTCGTAGATTCATAATTAAAACTTCTACCGGAGCTTTTCTTGAAAATTTTAAGCGTATCAATTTTAATGACTACGTTCTCTGTTACGAAAAATCTTCCATATACTTGTACTTTTCATGATAAATAATTATTGGAGGGAGAGAGAAAGAAAAAGCGATAAAGAAACAGAGAAAGTAAATTAATTCAAAAACAATATTTAAAACATTGCTAGCAAAATAAATTTATTTTTATAATTTTTCCCCCATTTTTTGCTTCGTGGACAATTTAACGAATTTGGAGTCAATTTTTAGATTATGTGTCTTTTTAAAACCAATGTAGTTGGTGCAAAAGAAACTTTTTACACTACTAAAACAAGAAGACGTATTTAATCGTGATCCGGCGAACTTCAGCGAAGCGTTGGTGTAAAGAGAAAAAAAGAATGTGGAAAAAATTCACATCGGACTCTCGCCGACCTTACAATGCTCGTTCTAGAGATCAAGGTACGAATATTTTCTCGTATCCGGAACAATGTGCTGCTGGTGCTGTAAAAAAAAAGGAAAAATCGATAGCGTTGTACACGCCAAAGAAGAGGGATGGTGAGATAGACTCGATATTCACAAGCTCCCCTTGACGCTCTATTTTGTTAATTTCTTTTTACATATTTCTAAAAAAAATATATTTTTACACATTTACAATTAAATCATAGATCATTAACATAAAATTGTAGATCATTATAATAAAATTTCATCTAGAAAATATCTTTTGTAATAGGAAATTTTAATTAATGTAATCATTCAAGAAAGTCAAATTTAAGATATCTTCAATCAAGGTGCATAAAAGTTTAACACTTTTTTTTGTAACAATTTTTATTACACTTTTAATTAAAACTTTTCAAATAACCTAGAGTTGATTTTTTTTCTTTTTCTACATAAAAGCTTAATTTAACATATTTCCTTAACTGTGCACCTCCTCCTATTGTTAGCACTTGAGCAAGTTTTTTCTCGTTATTTTACGTGACTTCTTCACTATTAACTATCAAAGTGGCGTGGCTATGCGAAAGTTTCTAAAATGTTGGGGTTTTCAAATACTGGGCGTTGCTTAAAGTTGGAATCAAATAGAAGCTAATAAGTTACAAAGTTTTCAACTCGAGAAGTTGTAAATGTCGTGGTTTAGGTCAAAGAACCTTAGAAAGGTTAATAGTTTATTTAATTAGAAGTTTGATCTGGATACGGATTCAGAGGCGTGATATTCTCCAAAATGTTCTTAAAGGTCATTTAGAATACTGAATCTCTTAGCAAGCAAATATATAAACAAGATTTGAAGACACAAAAAACTAACTTTACAAAAAATAAAGTGAAAATAAAGTGAAAAGTCATTTTTTAATTGAACTAAATTTGTAAGAGTAGTTAAAAAAGCTTATAAATTGGTAGGGTATTGAAAAACCACGCCTACAAATAGAAGAGGAGGATAAACACGCCCATTGATAGAAGGAAATGTAATAGACACGCCTCTAAATGGGAGGGCGTTTAATAATCACGCCTCTTAGTTTGAGGGGACAAAATAAGCACGCCTCTTATTGGGAGGGGGAACAATAAACACGCCTCTAATTGGGAGGAGGTACAATAAACACGCCTCTAATTGGGAGGAGGTACAATAAGTACGTCTCTTTGTAGGAGAGGGTACAAAAAGCACGCCTATTAGTAGGAGGGGATACAAAAAGCCCGCCCCTTAGTAGAAGAGGGTACAATAGGAACACCTCTTGATTGTAGGAGGTACAAAAAGCACGCGCCTTGATGGGAGGGGATACAATAATCACGCCTTCAATTTAAAGACATAGCAATAAACATACCTCGAAACTGGAAAGACAACAATAAACATGACACAAGTGCCCCTCTTAGTAAGAGGAAATACAAATCAAACTCTTTAATACAATAAAAACGCCTTCTAATAGTAGAAGGTACAAAAAAGCACGCCTCTTGATGTGTAAGAGTACAAAACGTACGCCTCTTGATAGGAGGGGATACAAAAGACACGCCTCTTCATAAGGCAATATACACGCCTCTAATTTGAAGACAGAACTACAAACACACTTCGAAACTGGAATAGGAACAATGAACACACCTCTAAACGGGAGGGGGTCAATAAACGCGCCTCTATTTAGGAGGGGAGCAATAAGCACGCCTCTAAATGGGATAGGAGACAATAGACACGCCTCTAAGTGGGAGGAGGAACTATTATCACGCCTTTAAATGGGAGAGAAGCAATAGCCACGCCTCTAAGTGGAAGGAGGAACTATTATCACGCTTTTAAACGGGAGAGGGGCAATAGCCACGCCTTTAAGTGGGAGGAGGAACTATTATCACGCCTTTAAATGGAAGAGGGGCAATAGCCACGCCTTTAAGTGGGAGGGGGACCAATAAGCACACTCCTAAATTGAAGTTGACAATAAACACGCCTCTAATTGGGAGCATTGACATTTGTAACGCCTCTAATGCAACTTTACGGACAGAATTGAATTGCTTTTCGTATTAAGTGAATCGCGGGCGAAAATATGATTCACTTTTGAACCAAAACGTCCAATAAAAGAGCAAAAGGCTTTTATCATGAATAATGCCGGGTGTTTACACGAACTATTGCCTATGTAACAGGTATGTTTATAGACATTGGGTATTGAGCAATCGACTCTTTGAGTCAAATGGTGGCGACAGGAATTCGTTTGCGTTTTAATGAGCGTGCGAACGAGCCACTACTGTAATACCTCTTTTAAAGTCAGACGATAGTCCCCTTCGTTTTCATCATATACAGTGCGTGGGTAGCGTGTGATGCAGTTGTTTAAGTCCCTTCAGAATTTCAGATCGGCTCATCGATCGCTTCAAAATACTCTCTATAAAACACGAATTGAGTACTAAGAAAAAATTGCCCGGTATTAGTACACTTTTTTTCGTTCTTCTGTTTATTTTTTCAATTTTTTTTATAATTATTTTTTTTTATCTTTCTTTCATATTTTTCTTCACATATTATTTTCTTTTCACCTGTTTTTTCTTTTCACCTGCTTCTTCTTTTTACCAGTTATTTTCTGTTCACCAGTTATTTTCTTTTCACCAGTTATTTTCTTTTCACCAGTTATTTTCTTTACACCAGTTATTTTCTTTTCACCTGTTTTTTCTTTTCACCAGCTTTTTTCTTTCCACCTATCATTTTTTTCCTTTTTATCGTTCTTTAAAGCCTTTCTACAAAATTTTCATTCCACTTTTCACGTGCTAGTTTTTTTATTGACATTCGTTGCGCCAGTACCACAATAACCATTATCTTTTGACGTATGATTGACAATAATTACTTTATGAAAATATTAGTTTTAGGAGCTTCAAAGGAATTTGCGAAATGTCCTTATTCGTAATAATTTATAATTGGTAGCTTGAGCGTCCTAATTTTGTCTTTTGTCATCAGGAGTTGGACGGATGTCCCGGTAATGCTCATAGCCATGCACGAGTTACTCGAGCTTTGGAGTTTGCAACTTCCTGGCAAACGATCGACGTTGAGCAGTGCTACCAATCAAGAGTAGTGCTGCAAGCTTTCTACTGCCATACGAGCTTATTCCTACTAATTACGAAACAATCGTAAAGTTTTGAAATATGACTTCTCAGCAGTTCAATCGGAGCGATTAATTTCAGATCAATTTCAAATCTTATCTAAGGAGTAAAAATGATCTGATTCTCTAATTTCTCTAGAAGGCAAATTGACGTAAAATAACGTAAAGACGCCAAGAACTTGAGATCTAAAAATAAAAACTTGTTTGTGAAGGAAAAGGATACGGATGAGTGTTAGATTATATTTGAAAAAGCAATTCTGTCGATTCTCTTGACATAATATGAGAACACATGGCGACAGAAAAAGAAACGTGTGTTACACAAATACATAAATAGGCAAAAGAGAAGCATCACATGCGTGTATTGATCTTTCGGTAGAAGCACACTAAAGCCAGTAACACCGCGGGGATAAATACACCACGCTATCGTACGTGTGTATTGCATTTTGCGAACGCTTACAGACAAGGCACCAGATGTAATTCCACGACATACATATTTGCATGCGAGGCTACCGACCCCTTCATATTTTCCTTGCCATGTTATAAGAACTCGTAGTTAAGGACTTCTGTCGCATTAATATCATAGTACATAAAGTTTCTACCGTTTCAGAAAGATTTTCTTTAAACCTTTTTCGTAAAATTGTAGAAAAACAGTTTTGAAAATAGTGAAAAAACAATTTTGAAAATAGTGGAAAAAGAATTTTGAAAATAGTGGAAAAAGAATTTTGAAAATAGTGGAAAAAGAATTTTGAAAATGGAAAAAGAATTTTGAAAATCGTGAAAAAACACTTCAAAATAATGAAAAAAAACTTTTGGAAATAGTGAAAAACATTTTTTGAATATATTTGTGTGCAATTAGAGATTGGAATTAGTATTGCATTTATCAAACCTGAAAATAACATTTGCCAAGCAATCATCTTTATTGGGAAAAAAGTTTTTAAAAATATCTGGTTGTGTACCAACCTTTGAAATCAAAGAAACCGCATTGAATAGCATCCATTCGGCCTCTGGCAGATTCCAAATCCCCTTCTCTTTCCAAGCAATTAAATCTACTTGTAAATTTCAGTTTTAACAAATTTTAAAACAGGGTGAATAACGATGTTACGGTAATAAAAACGATAATAATAATTTTCAGTATATTATTATATATAAAAATAAGAATGAAAATAATAATAAAAATGATAATGAAAATAATAAAAAAGATAATGAAAATAATAATAAAAAAGATAATGAAAAAAAAAAAATTTTTGTAAAAAGGAGAATTTTTAACCTTGTATTGAGAGCAGATTGTGATAAGAAAGTCTCTGTACTAAGAATCATTGACAACTGATGATTTTAATCGTGCCACGTGTTCCTGGGTGAAAGGTATGAAACTTAAGGGACATATGTACCACGGGGAATACTTTTCGATGAACAATATTGTCCCGTCATGTTCAGTCTTGTGCCCGTGTGGCAAGCGACGTCAGTCAAGCAGAACAGATTTCGCACCAACAGCTGAAGCCGATGCTCTGGAGCCTATATCAAGATTTATCCCGTGGTACCATCTCCGCTGCCTAGCTGTCACATCGAATGACGTCGGCCGACGCGATGGAGATTTAAATCCCAATCCTGAACACCTTCCCTCGTCGATCCACTTGCATTTTGCAATAATTACATTGTCACTCGCTAAAGGTTACAAAACAACTCAAACTTTTCATTTTTTACGACAGTTTGATAAATTTTAAGAAATATGCATGATATACCTACTGAAAACTTTTTTAGACACAATTACTAGAAGGGTGTGTGATTTTCCCACTGGAAGCGTATCTTAAAATAACCACGCCCACTTGAGGCGTGTCTGCAATTCACCACGCCTACCAAAGGATGGCTTACAATTTACTGAGCCTACTAGAGGCGTGTCTGAAATTTACCACACCCACTCGAGGCGTGTCTGGAATTTGCTACGCCCACTAAAGGCGTGTTTGGAATTTGCTACGCCCACTAAAGGCGTGCCTAAAATTTAGTACGCCCATTAGAGGCATGTATGAAATTTACCACGCCCGCTGGAGGAGTGCCTACCAATTAACACGCCCACTAGAGGCGTGCATACCCATTACTACGCCCACTATAGGTGTGTTTAATATTTACCACACCCACTGTGTTTTGAAAATTAACACGCCCACTAGAGGCGTGCTTGAACTTTACCAAGTCCTCTCTAGACAAGTCTGTTTACCACCCCACTGAAGGCGTGTCTGTAATTTACCACGCCCACCAGAGACGTGAATGCAATTGACCACGTTCATTGAAGGCGTGTCTAAAATTTACCACTTCCATTGGAGGTGTGTCTAAAGTTTACCACTCCCTCAGGAGGCGTGTCAGAAGCATTCCACACCTGCTAAGCTTGCATCACAACGCCTGTAGAATTTATTTTTACAATGAAAACGTAACATTAGAACGAAAACGTGTTTATAACTGAATTTTAGCATAAAGTTTATATAAACAAAAATAGTTTCTTAACGCGATAAAAAAAGGAAATGTTTTCATTATCTTCCGAAAAGCGTGCTTACAGATGAATAACAGAGGCTCTCGATTAAAAGGAAAATTGCATTTGAAAATCCACGTCTCTGCAAACCATAAAAGTAACGCGGTACGACAGAAGGTGGCAACGTAGAAGTTAGAAGTGGAAAAAGAAGAGAGGAACAATGGGGAAATATATTTCCCGGTGGGACACGAATTACCGTGGAAACGAGAAAAATAATGAAACTCGTTTTAAAATCTGTTAAAGTGAATATTATTTAAATCAGCTGGAATAACAGGAAGCAGGTCGAGGATATCGCGCGAACGATTACTACTGTGAAAGAGGAGGTGGAACGCGCGGATAACTCCACTTCCGCGATATTATTTCACGAAGAGCAAACGCTCCACTCTGCCACCTGCTACTTTTATACTCTACAATACTCTCAACCTAACACGCCTACACGGTTATGCAAGTCAACTTGCTGTTTGGATGGTTAGTTCTCCACACCCCCGTGCCTATCGGTAACCACTTGCTGTACAATCGGCACTCGTAAAAAGCAATGGGAGGCGCTATCACAACTACTATCGAACAGTACGAGTCTCACGTTTATTCGCTTCTCTACTATCACATGACTCGCCGATATCAGTCGCAACTTAAATGCACTGCGTCATTACCCTAATACTGCAGGAAAAAGTATACAAAACAAAGTGATGTAAAATTACGATTTGCCACTTTAGATAAACTTTACTAAACTACTTGGAGCAAAAAAATTACCTTCAGCAAACGATTTTACCAAAGTTTTCACATTTCAGAGGGTTTTAAAAATTAAGCATACTTAACGAAGATGTTTCCGAAATTGACCACGCCCACTAGGGGCGTGTCTAAACTATTTCATGCCCCTTAGAGGCGTGGCTAAAATTGTCCACTCCTGTGAAAGGCGGGTCTAAACTAATTCACGCCCCTTAGAAGCGTGGTTAAAATTGTCTACTCCTGCAAGAGGCGTGTCTAAACTATTTCATGACCCTTAGAGGCGTGGCTAAAATTGTCCACTCCTTTAAAATGCGGGTCTAAATTAATTCACGCCCCTTAGAGGCGCGGTTAAAATTGTCTACTCCTGCAAGAGGCGGGTATTAACTATTTCACGCCTCTTAGGGGCGCGGTTAAAATTGTCCACTCCTGCAAAAGGCGGGTTTAAACTAATTCACGCCCCTTAGAGGCGCGATTAAAATTGTCTACTCCTGCAAGAAGTGGGTTTAAACTATTTCACGCCTCTTAAAGGCGCGGCTAAAATTGTCCACTCCTGCAAAAGGCGGGTTTATACTAATTCACGCCCCTTAGAGGCGCGATTAAAATTGTCTACTCCTGCAAGAGGTGGGTTTAAACTATTTCACGCCTCTTAGAGGCGCGGCTAAAATTGTCCACTCCTGCAAAAGGCGGGTCTAATCTAATTCATGCCCTTTAGAGGCGCGGCTAAAATTGTCTACTCCTGGAAGAGGCGGGTTTAAACTGTTTCACGCCTCTTAGAGGCGCGGCTAAAATTGTCCACTCCTACGGGAGGCGGGTTTAAACTATTCCAGGCCCCTTGGAGGCGCGCCTAAAATGTTTCACATCAACAGGAAGCGGTTCTAAACTATTCCACTCCTACAGGAGGTGGGTTTCAACTATTCCACGCCCCTTGGAGGCGCTTTAAAATTGCCCACACTCATTAAACGCGTATCTTTAATTTAGGAAATTCAAAATTTTACTGAATAACGTATTTATATCGAGATCTCCAATTCTTCTGCAACTGAAAGGTCGTTCTAATATTGTAAAAATATTCAGCATCTAAAATGATGTTTCTCGAGTCTGACGTCAAGCTCTACTGAAATGGGCCGGATGGTCTGGCTGCGTGCCTTGGAAAGCGTCTGCCGGATTTGTATGAAGTGCCGTTTTCGGATAAGAACCCGTACTTACTCCGGGTTGAGACGCGACAGAAAGCCCTTATCTCACCTGAACTTCTTCCAAGTTACCGAGAAAGCATTCATAAAGTCCGGTGTTAAGCCTCTTGCCCAAGAGTGTCTCCAACAGTTAGCGCTACGTTATGTAAATCCGTGTATATGGCATTTACCAAGAAATTCGCCCGATCATTGCTATCTTCCACTTAAACTCCCTCTTAATTAAGGAAAGAAATTCAAGATCATAAGCACAAAAATGAGATACGAAAATTGAAAATCTCCCTAAGCCGATTAGAAATTTAAGAATCCGTTTCGTTTAATCCTGCAAATAAATGCAATTTTGGTCTCCCGTAATGTTTTCTATATGACTCTAAATTTAGCTAAGTCAAAGATACATTCCATAATACTTTTTTTCTAAACGGAAAAAAGTGTGAAATAAGTGGGTGTATTTTGGAAATAAATCTAAACAAGTCTCAAAACTAGGTTTCCTACAATTTGGTATCCTGTGAAGGAGAAAAGCTCGTGGGAAATTTGATAAATCTCTTGTGAGAAACTAAATTATAGCTTAAAGTAAAATTTAAGCTTTAGAACGCTTAAAACTTGCAAGTATATCAGAAATCGTATGATGAAAAGCTTTTCCTAGCGACTCTGTATTTATTTCCCTTGGCTTATTGCATAATTTATACATTACAACATCCGGAATTGCTTTGAATTCCCTCTTTTTTGTCAGGTTACGAAAGGTATTCAACTTTGCAGCACGAATTCCTTTTACAACCCTCTGCTCTCGCGCACATGTGCACTTTTCCTGTGTACGTATTTGTACACACATTTCGTCTAAGAACACGAATCGAATTTGTCACGCGAAGCAGAATAGAAGTTTATACAAACGTCGGAATACCGATGTATTTACGTAAGCACACTCGTGCGACAAGACCCTTCACTTATCCTAGTATCGTATCTTGCTGTAGAGACTTCCGATTTGATAGCTTCCGAGCACCTAGTAAGTTTCTCTCTATCAAGTATTGTCGAAGCATGTTTCATAGATTTAATAAAGTATATATGCACTTTCATTGAAAACTTGAATCCGCATTGAAGCTAGAAAATAGTGTTTGCTTCCTCTATTCGACCGCTTTTCTTATTAGCGAAGTGATTACAGAAATTAGTTTCACGAAGCAAGAGGTTTAACTTTTGAATGAACTTTGACCCATATGAATATGGAGGAGCAAACTTTTGCCTAAGCTAGAAGTCTGCATCAATTATGTTTCACCTTGCCCATAAATGTTAAAGCAGTTTATGAATTTCGGAAAGTTCACTTTTAATGAAAATACAATTCTTTGATAGCTATACATTCAAAATGTGAATAGTTTCATTTTTAAATTTCAAATTCACCGTTTAACAAACAAAAATTTTGTTCTGCGCCTATAAAAACATGAAACATTTTCGGATAGTAGGTACAAAAAAATGAACCCCTATAGGGCACGCTCTTTGGGGGCGTGTCCTACATTTGCCACGCCTACTAAAGCTATAAACCGCGCCTACTAAAGCTATAAACCACGCCTTCGTATTTAATATTTTTTACGCCCACTCGAAGATTTACAACGCCTACCAGAGGCCTGCTCTAAATTTGTAATGCTTACGTTGAGGCGTACTTATAAACGCCTACTAAAGGCGTGCTCTAATTTAACCACGCCTACGTTGAAACGGACCTTATATTTACTACGCCCTTTAAGGGCGTGTCCTACAATTACCACGTTTTAACCAAGCCTGCTTCACCTATGTTGAGGAGTATTTTATATTTACTCCACCCTTTGGAGGCGTGTCCTGCATTTTCCACGCCTACTAAAGCTATAACCACGCCTTCATATTTAATATTTCTTACTTCCACTCAAGGCGTGTTTTATATTTTCCACGCCTACCAGAGGCGTACTTATCATGACTACTAAAATCGTGCTCTAATTTAACCACGCCTACGTTTAAGTGCACTTAGCATTTACGCTCTTTGGAGGCGTGTCCTACATTTACCACGCCTACTAATTTAACCACGCCTACTAATTTAACCACGCCTGCGTTACCTATTTTGAAACGTACTTTATATTTACTCCGCCTTACAGAGGCATGTTCTAAATTTAACACTCCCACGTTGAAGCATACTTTATATTTAAAGGGGCGGAGTATTTACTTCGCCCAAAGCTACTTCGCTTTGGGGGCGTGTCCTAAATTGACCACGCCTACTTGCGTTGAATTTAACCACAATTTTTGCGAATCCATTTTCTACATTTTCGTGAATTAATTTACAATTTCCTTGAAGAGCAAGAAATGTCGAAAGAAAATGAAAACATAATATTAATTTTCAGTGAGAGTTGTACAAGTTGGTACGTTGTTTGTTATGACAAGGCGATATTGCAGAGTAATTAGTCTGTAACCAGAATGTAGACTTGGAAGTCACACTTCGCTAATTATTATTACTTGGGCATTGCTTCGTTTACATTTCAATTAATCGACAAGGATGGAACGTGTCCCGGTATTATTAATTTACTGCAAGTTCCAGTGCGGAATAAATTGAATAGTTTTCTTGTTGCAGCTCGTTAAAATGTGTTCAATGAATATGCATTATCGTCTCCCGACAGTTTTTAACGATCGCGACAAATTACAATATATTCCTGCCTCCTCCCGCAATCTTTCACGCGAGTCTTAAGATATTATGAGGAACTATTATTAGCGATCTTTCATCTGCATATAAACTCAAATCCTCTTTGTTCGCTATTATGCAAACGAACAAACTAAATCTCACCTTCTATTGCACAAATTGGACTAACACGCAATTCGATTCAAATAATTATAATTATTTTCTACTTATAATTATTTTCTACTTATAATTATTTTCCACTTATAATTATTTACCACTTATAATCAATTTTTGTTTACAATTATTTTATTATTACAATTACTTTCTACTTACAATTATCTTCCACTTACAATTACTTATACTTATAATTAATAAATTTCTGCCTTCTACGTATAAATCCACTGAAAGCATTGAAAAAGTTCAGCAAGGCAGAACATATTGAGGGGGCAATATTGTGAGAAAACAGCCTGATGAACTTGGAAAGATCTGTAAGCTGATTACTGCTTTCTCTTCTGCTTTCAAAGACTCTTAATTTCTCCGCTTTGAGCGAGAATTGGGAACTTTGCTTTCATTTTACAGATCTTTGCAAGAAGGAAAAAGTAAGTTATCCTTTGCAACTCAAGTTTGCAAGTTGGACATTTGCTATGTCATGTTCAAAACTGTACAGAGGTTTGGTAAATACATAATTTTATTTCTTCTGTTTAACTAAATTCCTCCTCCCTCGTTTCTTTCATCACTTCCTCTTGTTTGACTAAGTACTTTCCCTTTTATTTAAATTAGATCCTTTCTTCACTTCCAGACAATTTTCTTTCTTCGCATTCACGTAAATTTCTTTCTTTTACTTTGAATTAGCACCCAACTTTTTTAATAAATTGTTAGGCTTTTAAATAATCTTAATCCTCCTGTGCTAACAGGTCCGTTTTTAATTCTTTGTTTGAACTTTTTTATATCGTAAAATTAACTTGTTTTGTTTTAAATTTACTTCCTTTTGTTTCACTTCTTTCTTATTTTACTTATTTTTTATTTCATGTTTTTATTTTACTTATTTTTTATAAATTTACTTCTTTTTTATTTTACCTATTTTTGTCGTTTACTCCTTTTTTAATTTTAATTATTTTTTGTATTTTACTCCTTTTTTGTTTTACTTGTTTTTTAAATTTACTTTTTTATAAATTTACTTTTTTTATAAATTTACTTTTTTATAAATTTACTTTTTTTATAAATTTACTTTTTTTATAAATTTACTTTTTTATAAATTTACTTTTTTTATAAATTTACTTCTTTCCTTTAAAATTGACTGCATTCGCTTTGAAACTGCTACTCCTTTTTACCTCAAAAGGGTGATTCCTTTTTTCCGAATAATTCTTGTTTGCTAGTTTTCTTTCGACCCTTCCTTTAGAAAATCTGTCTCATTTCACTGCGTCCCTTTTCTTCCGCTCTAACAAATTCCTTTTCTCTACTACAAATTAGTCTCCTTGTTCTAATTCAAGGTGTCCCATTTCCTTCCGTGTTAATAAATCCTTTCCCTCTAATTTAATATATCTCCTCCAGTTTTAATAAATTCCCATGTCTCCATATAAACATGTAATTTTTTCAATTCTCTAAAAGTCTTTTTTACTTCTTTTCGAAACGTATTTCTTCTCTTCTTTATTCTAATAAGCTCCTTCTCCTATTACAATAAATTCATTTTCTCCCTATAAGTACCTTTTTCGTCTTTTATCATTTCAAATTACTTTGACAATCGACTTTTAATTTATTTATAACAATAATGTTTTCATTAATTCACAATACCTATTGGGGGCGTGCTCTAAATTTACAACGTCTACTTGATGTGCGCCTATGATGGAACGTATAACCACGCCTTTAAAGAGGTGTACTTATTAGTTATCACGCCCATTTTGGACGTGCTCTATATTTTCCACGCCTACCAGAGGCGTGTTCTAAATCCGTACGTTTCAGCGTATTTAATGTTAATTACGCATTTCGGGGGCATGTTCTAAATTTATCACGCCTACTAGAAGCGTTTTTACATTAACTCCGCCCTCCAGGGGCGTGCTTCTAGTTTAACATGCCTACTAGAGGCGTATTAAAACTACGCCCACTGTAGGCGTACCTAGATTTACTCCGCCCTTTGGGGGCGTGTTCTGAATTTACCACGCCTACCAGAGGCGTACTTAATATAAACTACGCCCACTATAGGCGTACTTTATATTTACTTTCCCCTTTAGGGGCGTGTTCTGCATTTACCACGCAAGCTAGAGGTGTGCTTAAATTTAACCACGCCTTCGTTGAGTCGTACTACGCCCACTGGGGGCGTGTTTGTTTGGAATTTACCACGCCTACTGGAGGCGTTATTAAAATTTACCACGCCCACTAGAGGCATATTTAACAATCATCTAAGCTTTCAGTGGGCGTAGTGCCGATTCTAAAAGTATCTATCGTTAGTATCCTCTTTTCTAATCTAATAAATTCTTTTTCTACTTAAAATATCCTTTTGTCCTATTCTAACCTGGAAGACCTCGGTTTCTCCCAGACTGGTTGCTTTTCCGTAAACTTTTGCAGAGGAATAAAATTTCCATCAATAATAAAGCATAGTTTTACTGAACTAGTTATATAAGAAGGTGACCCAGCTGGTTAAACTCGGAGCACTTTCTCACATTAAATTTGTGGCGATTTAGACAGATTTTCATTTCGAAATGTACGTTAAAATTCAGATGCATAATGGAATATGCAAGAAAGTTTGTGTACAATATAGGAAGTTTAATGCAGACATTTTCAGCTGCGCAAGTAGTAATAAGATGAGTAAGAGCACATTTTCTCAATTAAAGTTACAGAAAACTTTCTGTCGTCTGTGCTGCCTGGGGACGTTACTGCTTAGGTATTCAACATCCTGAAGCTCATTCGGAGTTTGCTTCAGAGAGATTGCGATGTATTATCAGTTTCGGGATAGAAGAGAGGCTAGGAAGGGGATTTTAGTCCGGAAACTCTGTCCCGCCTCTTTGGGTGCGCCAAAGGGAGCCGATATACTACTATCCGGTACGGAAGAGTCGCTATCGGACAAGCAATGCTTCTCCTGCTGTGCACAAGCACCAAAGCTGGTAAGGGGATGTCCAAAAATCAGTTACGACTAAAATCAAGTTACGCAGACGACACTTTTTTACCCAACACATTTCTCATTTGTACGTATAACGAATTTTTCACCTAAAGTGAATAAAATTACAGAAATTCTTTTTGAAATTACTTCTGTATAAAAAAATGGTTCTTTTTCGACAGTCGGGTGATCACGAGGAATGACGAATCTAATAAGGTTGAACGTCGACATGAGGCTGAAATGAAATATACCCATGGGATGAACTGCTTCCCTATAAATGAACCTATGAGTCTTCGCCACATGACGCACGTTTGGGACTAGGGGGTTTGTCGTGAATACGTCACACGTCGCGGATTATACTTCTAGGCAACTTGACATATTGTATAATCGACAATAACTGGGGTTTCGAAAACAAATCCTGAAGGATTCGATATAATCAAAGCGATCCTGACATTTTAATTTCCGGATAATTAAAGAAAGATTTTGTTTTCATCGAATAGAGACTCGTATGGAAAGCTTTCTGGGTAAGCAGGATATTATATTACAAATTAGAGCGCACTTTGCCGACAAATTATTTTGGGTTCATTGGGTTCGGATCTTGTTAAACCATGTCACAATAAGCTGGTACCAGCAGGATGATAAAGATTCTTGTTAAACTATGATTTTATGGTTTCAGCTTTACGATGATTCAAGTTCGGGGTATAAAGACTTCCTGACTTTAATTCAGTTAAGAATTCTTTCAGTTGCAATTTCGGTCACACTTTTAGTTGTTATGAAATAAGTTAAAATCATGTTAAAATCAAGCCTGAGTGAAATACAATTAAGTAATCTACAAAATTTTTAAAAACATCTTTGACTTTCTTGACCTTGTTGCAAATTTGTGCAAATATTGAATGGTATTTTTAACTGTTAACCGAAGTGCTTATTAGTTCTGGTTTCATGCAACTGTGTGGTTGGGTGATAATCCGGTAGCTTCCGCCCGTTGATATTGTCGAGCTCTCGAGGCAGCGGATCATAATAATAACGACAATAATAATGGTACCGCAGTCCTTTGTCGTCGCTTATGCTCTCTCTTCCTTGCATTCTAGGCGCCCATGCAAACATATCCAAGACCTGAAAACAGCCTACGATGCCAGAGAGGATTGTCTCTAGCTCATAAAGTGGCAAAGACCACAACCAACCTGCTCATTATCAAGGATAACACTTGTCAACCCAAGTGACATGCCTCCCTACTCCAAAACAGACTAGAATCAGCTTCGTAAAAACGAAACCCAAACAAAAACCGCCCATACAAAACCCAAACGAAAACCTCCCAAAGAGACCTACTAATATAGAAAAACTACCATACGGACCTACCAATAACGCAAAATCTATTATATGGGCCTTCCAATAACGCAAAACTACGGTACGGCCCTACTAATAGTGCAAAACTTACGATTTGGACTGTCCAATATCGCAAAATCTACCATATGGACCCACTAATAAACCAAAATCTACCATACCGACCTATCAAAAGCGCAAAATCTACCATAAGGACCTACCAATAGCGCAAAATCTACCATACAAACCTACCAATAGCGCAAGATCTACCATGCGGACCTAAGAATAGCGCAAAACTACCATATGGACCCAAAAATAATGCAAAATCTACCATATGGGCCTATCAATAGCGCAAAATCCACAATACGGACCTACCAATAGCGCAAAACTACTATATGGACCCAAAAATAATGCAAAATCTTCCATATGGACCCACCAATAATGCAAAATCTACCATACCGATCTACCAAAAGCGCAAAATCTACCATACGCACCTACCAATAGCGCAAAATCCACAATACGCACCTACCAATAGCGCGAAACTACCATGTGGACCCAAAAATAATGCAAAATCTACCATATGGGTCTATCAATAGCGCAAAATCCACAATACGGACCTACCAATAGCGCAAAACTACCATATGGACCCAAAATTAATGCAAAATCTACCATATGGACCCACCAATAATGCAAAATCTACCATACCAACCTACCAAAAGCGCAAAATTTACCATACCAACCTACCAAAAGCGCAAAATCTACCATACGCACCTACCAATAGCGCAAAATCCACAATAACCACCTACCAATAGCGCGAAACTACCATTTGGACCCATAAATAATGCAAAATCTACCATACAGACGTACGAAAAGCGTAAAATCTACGATACGGACTTACCAATAGCGTAAACTCTACGATATGAGCCTACCAATAGCGCAAAATCTACCACATGGACCTATCAATAGCGCAAAAGCTACCATACGGACCTACAAAGAACATAAAACCTTTTGTACGAACCTACTAATAACAAAAGTCTGCAATGAAAGTGGCGACGTCAATTAAAACTCTAATGGTCGACTGTGATGAGAGAAGTGGGGCGAGGGAGTGAACTGCATGTGGAGAACGATCAAGATCGATGAAGCCTAGAGTTGCTGTAAACTGGTCCACGTCTCTTGTCCAGAAGCATTCACATTCAACGAAATTGCATTCACATGGCGAGCACATTGGTTGGCCTAAATGTGCAGCTTCATGGGTCCTTGCCAGCAGTGACTATCTGCCATCCTCATTTACTTGAATACACGAGATTATTGTCTCGAAAAGAGGCAGCCAAAAAGCCTCGCCTAGATTTACGGAAATGAAACTTAAAACTTAGGATCCTCATCAAGTCTGACTTTCCTTGCTTTATTTCTTCTGGTTCTTCTCACTTTAGTTCTCCCAGCTTTATTTTTTCTGATTTTACTTCATCTAGCTCTTGTGGCTTTAATTTTCCTAGTTCATCCAGCTTTTCTTGTTTTGTACCTCGAGTAGGCGTTGTGAATTTTGAGGGTGCATGCAGTAGGCGTGGTAAATTAAGAACACGCTCCAGTGGGCGGAGTAAATATAAAGTACGCCTATAGTGGGCGTAGTTAAGTACACCTCTAGTAGCCGTGGTAAATTTATAGTATGCCCCTGGAGGGCGTAGTAAATGTAAAGGACGCCTCTGGTAGGCGTGGTAAACATAAAACACGCCTCTGGTAGTCGTGGTAAACATATAACACGCCTTTGGTAGGTGTGGTAAATATAGAACACGCCTCTGGTAGGCGTTATGGATACCAATAACGCCTCCAGAAGGCGTAGTAAATTTAGAACACTCCTCCAGTAGGCGTGGTTATTTTAGAGCAAGCCTTTAGTGGGCGTTTTAAATATTAACAGCACTTCAACGTAGTTAAATTCAAGCACAGTAGGCGTCGTTAATTTAACTAACGCCTCAAGTAGGCGTTGCGAAATTTAGTAACGCCTCCAGCAAGCGTTGGGAATTTTAAAAAAGCCTCCTGCCGACTGGGGATGTTATTGAAGTTCACAACGTCTACTTGAGGTGTTATTGAAGTTCACATCGCCTACTGGAGGCGTTATTATAATTCACAATACTTACTGGAGGTGTGTTTTAAATGAACCACGTAGGTATTGTGAATTTTAATGACGCCTCCAGTAGGCGTTGCAAATTTTAATAACTCCTCAAGTAGGAGTGGTTAATTTTAGAACACGCCCCCAGTGGACGTAGTAAAGATTAAGTACACATGCTTTTTTAATGCTATCCAAACTTCCACAACTTTGAATGTCAATTTTTCAGTGCTTCTCAGAGAAGATAAAAAAATGTTAGCACATTTAAATGTGCTAACATTTTTTTAAAATTTTAAAATTTTAAAATGATCATGATGATCATAATTATGATGATCATGTCATCACTGATATGACTTATTCTCATTTCCACGCCTTATAACTGTATAAGGAAAAATTTTAAACCAGATTATATCTGCTGGGATGATCCAAATGAAATAGATGGTTGTCTTCATTTCTCTCAAGAAGCTGAGAATCATAGTCATGATAATGAAATAATAATTGAGGAATTCCGAGAAGCGAAAATCATATATTAAGAGGTCTTTCATTGATTTTTATTCATTCGCATAATGAGTATTGACGTGTTCGGACATCCTCTCAATCGTAAAACTGCTGTGGAGATACAATCTTACCTTCTTCCGTTACGTTATAGGTTACGTTATACGTTACCTTATACGTTACGTTATACGTTACGTTATACGTTACGTTATACGTTTTTCCCTTACCTTACATACTATACGTTCTGGACATAATGTCACCTCACAAGGACGATATAAAAAGTAAAAGAGTAACCAACCCAGCTAAAGCGAAAGAGGAAAGCAACGCAGTAAACTTAAAACTTGCACGGAACGTAATTGAAAACGAGGTACGATTAGTATATCAAGTTACATCTTCAATACGAGCAGAGATTGATAATATTGTTCATAATAATTTGATTTTGATATGTATTCATGAGAATTTATCCAGAATTAAAAAACACAAGTAGATGCAACAGTAATTAATCAGCGTGACTATAATAGATTAATTACTACTATAGGTAATTATTTGAATAGGAAGCACTTGACCTGCTTGAATAGGCGAATGTTACGTAACGTCTGGGTCTAGGGTACTATAAATTTACAGGATAGTATTAATTACTCGAGTGCCACTCTGCCAAAAATATCTAAATTAGCGCTAATTAGGTTTTCTAAATCGGTATACCGTTAATGCAAAACTTCTTTGATACAGTACATTCTTTCGGAACAATGGAGAAATTCTTTTGGAACAGTAGATCCTTTCGGAACAATAGAGAAATTCTTTTCGAACAATAGATTCTTTCGGAACAGTAGAGAAATTCTTTTCGAACAGTATACCCAAAAGTATACCCAAACAGTATTTTGGGTGTACCCAAAAGTACATCTATTATTTCCCTACAGTCGTCTAATTCAGTTTTCAAGACCCCATTGACGTGCATGATGAAAATGATTTAAAAAAGGATGCACGCTAGGTTTGAGGGAGTCGTTGGGGTCGAAGGTGAAGAACATGGCGAAGAAGGTGGTGGGTCGGCGGTGGAACGTTGTGACGAGAGGCAACTGGGCCAATCGATAGCGTCGGTGGCGTCGGTCCGATGAGCGGCGAAGCTGCGGAACTTGGTTTGGGAGTGGTGAGAATCACCACCGTGGCGCCACTGCAGCAAGGGCGTCGTGGCGCAGAATCAAGCAGTATCGTATCAACTAAAATGTTGTCTACCGCCGCGATGTCATCGTTTTTCACAGCATCTCAATTGTCGTTATCATCGCCGGTATAACCTTCATCACACCCCGGCTTCAATTCTCTCTACCTGTCGCACAATCTACAGCAATTCTTTTCCCTCCATCCAGCATTCAATCTCGTCCAAACGCCAATCTTAAACCGTCCACACAGACCAACGTTGCTCTTGTTTCCGTGAGAATTGTGTCCGAATCCCAGTCTTTCCGGTTTGTGTCAAAAACATGCAAAATTTACAAGTGTGGACTGTTCGAATTGCGTATTATACATAACAATGTACATGTGCGTGAAAACTACTTTTGTAAACATTTAACACTTGCCATTTTTAAAACGAAAATGGATCTTGAAGTTAGGGAACGAGATTCTTAATTGAATTGAATTCTTAATACAATTCTTAAAATTGTAATTCTCATGAAAGTCTTTTGAGAGTTGTCAAAAGATGGTGAGTCTGTTGAAAATTGTCAAGAGGTGGTGAGTTTGTTGAAAGAGATGGTGAGTCTGTTAAAGAGGTGGTGAGTCTGTTAAATAGATGTCTGTTAAAGAGATGTCTGTTAAAGAGATGTCTGTTAAAAGTTGTCAAGAGATGTCTGTTGAAAATTGAGAACCAGGCATTACTTGTGATTTAACAAGAGTGTAAAGTGATTGCTGTATGGTCACAATGATTGATCTCCGTCCATAAAGTGGACCGTGTTGTGATTTAATCGCCACCTCGATACGCTGAGAACCGCAGTCATGCACCACTACTATACACAGGAAGATATAGACCGCGTCGGTGAGTATCATCACGTACTAGAGAATCGTATTTACGATCTTCATCCCCTCACGGATTCTCCTCAAAACAGCGCGATTTTATTGCCATCATATCGACCTCTTACCTACTTAAGATGATAATAACCAAACTATGTTTACAGTTCTCTGCGTTCTGCGTATTGGTTCGAATTCCATTGTTTACTTTTTACTGTAGTCATAAAATTGTCCCGTTATTTGTAGCTTAAAGAATATCGGAAAATTTCATCAACAATTGCGTTGGTATTCATAATCACTAGTAGATGTAATCGTAAACATAATTCTTAGCAGATAAAACATCAGTATATGAATCATTAGTATACGCAACATCAGTATACGAATCATTAGCATACGAGACATTAATATACGAATCATTATCATACGCAACATCAGTATACGAATCATTAGCATACGAGACATTAGTATACGAATCATTAGCATACGCAACATCAGTATACGAATCATAGTATACGAATCATCCGCATAAAAATCTTCAGCACATAACAGTTTCCTTATCATCATCAAGTGTATTCATCAAGTGATGAATATGTAATCCGAATATCGAAAATTACACCCGTAATAATAAAGCAGTGGGGAAAGAATGAAGGAGACGATTATGTAAACAATAAGTTGAAGAGTGAAGGATAATCTTGGTCCCTTGGGGGCGATAGTCAGTATGGTTGTCAGCACGCGCACGTTATCCTTAACCTTAACGTGCCTATTTGGGAAATGTATGCGGCTTAGGACCCAAGCGAGCAGTGCCCTTGTATCCGGAATTATATTAGGACCTGCGGGCTCTAGACGCGCGTCTCATTCGGAATTTAAATTGGGCCAAATGCATTACCCCCTTCCACTAGAAGAGACCAAGGAATGAGACAAAATTCGGGAGTCTAACGCGAGACCAGACTCGCAAGGGACCTTTTCGATTTGGCTGATTGCTCTAGCTGGGCATGTCGAGCTGAATTGAATTTAGACGATCCCATATTCGAGTTCTGGATAATTTCGACCCAGGCAAATTGGCACTTGCGACAATTAACACCTTTTAATTGTTTCATTCATTTTGAATTCCATTCGTACATTCTTACTATTTGATAGAACACCCTTTTGTGTTTCATTCATTTTCGTTTACAGATACTCAGGAAACTTGTTTAGGAATTATTCTGGCTATTTATTCTTGTTTAGGAATTATTCTTACTATTTATTCTTGTTTAGGAATTATTCTTACTATTTATTCTTGTTTTAGGAATTATTCTTACTATTTATTCTTGTTTAGGAATGTAGGATAATGTATACAATATTATATCCTGAAGAGGATACTACGAATGTGCTATTGTTCCAAAAACGCATATTGATAAACCTACTATTGAATACACATTAATGACCTATTATGAATACACATTAATGACCGCTTATGAATACACATTAATGACCGATTATGAATACACATTAATGACCTATTATGAATACACTCTAATTGACTAATGAAACAAATCCTAATGAACATTAAGATAGAAATCTAAAAGAGTAGAATACAAGAAAAGAATAAATGCACAGACTAATAAAACGAGAACAACTAAATTGTCAGGATCGTTGAGAAGATGATTACAGGATAGTTATCAAAGTCGTAATCGGTTCGCGTGAGGGATGTGGATCTCAGGAGCAGAGTTAATTGTCCTTACCGCTTAACGCGGCACTAGAAGCGATGGAGATTGATATGGCATTGTCACAGGAGACGAAACAATAAGCGCATAAAGAAGAACGATTCCATTGTCCGTTAAACCAACGCGTCTGTACCTAGGTCGCATTGTGCTTTAAGGCCGGTATGCTCGCAAGCAAATTAGAATTGCGCACGTGGCTTGCATTCTACGTGGGGTGGATTTGTGAGTTTTCTCTCTCTCGCCTGGTTTTGCCGCGACTGTGCGTCGTGCCAATGAGTTCATGCAGCCTCTTTGGCCCGAGGCTGCTCAGGCACATCGGCAATTACTGAGCTTTATTGGTGCTGGGGTTGTGCGTCGCGTATTGAATCAATGCGAGCCGTGAGACTTTCCAGCCTGCTATGAGACTTTCCAGCCTCCCGTGACCATTCCAACTTTTTCCCGATCGCGTTTTGCTTCAATCCCTGTACTTATTATTATGCCACCTTCTTCTTTTTGACCTGTTTAAAAGAGGGATCTTACAACACTATAACCGATCTTAGCCCTTTTGGTAAAAACTGACAAATTCTTCTTAATTTCCCTTTTCTAATTCTCAATTCCCTTTCCCAATTCTAAATTCCCTTTCCCAATTTTATTCCCAACTCCCTTTCCCAATTCCCTGTCCCAATTCCTTGTCCCAATTCCTTGTCCCAATTCCTTGTCCCAATTCCCTGTCCCAATTCCTCTTGCAGCTTTTTTAGCAATATCAATCAATCTCAATCGTGAGATCTTCAGTTTCTGGACACTAGTGTAAAAGGTCTTGTATTAGAGGGTTTGTGGCCTCGAAATTCGTTTCGCACATAAAGACAATTTATGAAAGCAGTTTTGCTAAACGAGCGTCATATCTAGAGGTGATTGCTAAACGAGTCATATCTAGAGGTGATTGCTGAACGAGTCATATCTAGAGGTGATTCGATTTGAAAAGGGAACGGAAGGTAGACAAAATGGTGTACCGCCTCTTTTGGCGCATTAATGCGTGGTGGTGCGCCCGCTATCTGATTACCCAAGAGATCTGGCTAGCTTTTGAGATCGAAAAGGTAAAAGCAGACCGGCCTTTATTAACACAGTGCAATTAACGTTTTTAGAATTGCCAAGCCTGAGGCTTCTATGTGGGTCGCCAAGATGAACCGGGAATTGCGCTACTACTGTGCGCCACAGAGTCGTTATTCTATTGGATAACGTCATAAATAAAAAGCCCCCATTGGGAACGTACGACGCGTATTCATATATAAAATCGAATATATATATACAATCGAGTATACACGAGTATATATACAATCGAGTATACTCGAGTATATATACAATCGAGTATATATACAATCGAGTATGTATACAATCAAGTATACACACAATCGAGTATATATACAATCGAGTATAGATACAATCGAGTACAGATACAATCGAGTATACATACAATCAACTACACGCATAATCATCCATCCCCTTTGAATTCTTCCATCCGACTTTTGCCTCAAAATTCCCTCCTGCACTTCTCGCAGTGACCATCGACCCGAAATTCACCTTGCCAGTTAAAAGAACAGTCTCCTCGTAGAGTAGAATAATGCAAAGGAAAGGGCTGATGGACAATTGGAAATTGGAGGGAGACAAAAATAACTGAGGTCGGTTTAGTAGACAGTGTCGTTCACAATGTTAAACAACGTGATGTTAAACAACGTGACGGTTGACTGTTACAGGTAACGAGATATTGTCGCCAGCGTCGTGTTTAGCGTACCAATTAATTGTCGTGATAATTAAAGGACATTTCTTGCCCCAACCACTCGAAACAGCACGTGAATCATTTTTGGCACGAATTATCCTTGTTAACCGAATGCTCAGTTTTCGCACCAGAACCTTCCGGTGAGCCGGCAGAACGACCAGTGTTTGTAATGCGAACACGACATCCGAGATGGTGTTTGATTTCAGTTACTTTTTATTTAATTAACCAGCCGAAATGTCCTTTGTCGCAAAAATCCCAGTGCTTGCCAAAATCCACTTTCATCATTCTGGAATTGACCAACTGAAATTCCAATTGCTGTTTTCATGGACGCAATTTTGTTCAATAAGATATTGAATAGTTTGTTCAATATTGAATAATTTGTTCCGAGGGGTCGTCAACTAAGGTATTCTTCGTACACTTGCCAGATATTCTCGAATATTCTGTAGATATTCCCATATTCAATATTCTCAGTATTCGAAAGA
>WNHD01000454.1:2500-59448 GCA_011057455.1 Ganaspis sp. Gsp50
ATCACCTTTGTCATCATTATCATATCACTGACGTCATCATCATCATATCATTGTCGTGATCTGCATCAAATCTTCGCCATTTTCATTATCATATCAATGTCATCATCACATTGTCGTCCTCGTTATCATCATCATAAAATCACCTCCGTCATAATCATCATATCCTCGTCATAATAATCATATCCTTATCATAATTATCATATCTATATCATAAGCATCATACCCGTATCATAATCATCATCTTCGTTGTCATAATCCTGAAATCACCTCCGTAATAATCATAATATCTTCGTCATAATCATCATATCCTCGTCATAATAATCATATCCGTATCATAATCATCATATCCGCATCATAATCATCATCATTTTTATCATTAGCAAATCACCTCCGTCATATTCATTATATCCTCGTCATAATCATCAAATCCGCATCATAATCGTCATCATTTTTATCATTAGCAAATCACCTCCATCATAATCATCATATCTTCGTTATAATCATCATATCTTCGTTATAATCATCATATCCGCATAATAATAATCATCATCGTTATCATTAATAAATCACCTCCGTCATATTAATCATATCTTCGTCATATGCAGCATATCCGCATCATAATCATCATCATTTTTATCATTAGCAAATCACCTCCGTCATATTCATCAAATCCTCGTCATAATCATCATATCCTCGTCATAATAATCATATCCGTATCATAATCATCATATCCGCATAATAATCATCATCATTTTTATCATTAGCAAATCACCTCCTTCATATTCATCATATCCTCGTCATAATCATCATGTCCGCATCATAATCATCATCATCGTTATCATCATCAACGTTATCATCATCATTAAATCGCCTAGGTCATAATCATCATATAGTCGTCATGATCATCATATTACCATCATGATGATTGTATCGTCGTCGTCATTATTGTCATTATGTAATCATCGTCATCATCATCATCATCATATTCTCGTCGTCATGCTCAAATTGTCTTCTTCATAATCATCATTTCGTCGCCGTCATCGTTATCATATCGTCATCATTATCATATCATCGTCATCATCATCGTCATCATTATCATATCATCGTCATCATCATCATCATCATTATCAACATCATAATCATCATCATGATCATCAACATCATTATTGTTAGTCATCAATTTTTTTTTGCTGAAAAAGTTTAAAGAAATTCTTTTTTTGACATTGCAAATTTTTCGGGAAATGTCAAGGGGAAGATTTTGATTCAGTGGGTGCTCCAAAAGGACGAAAGATGGAATTCAACTGTAAAAGTAGCACGACCAGCGTAGCTGGGATACTGGATGAGGGAAGTCGGTCGATAGAGCTCCTGGACCCCATCTCTCTTCTCTCGGGAGCTCAGCATTCTATATTCTGCATTACGCAATTCTCTCTCTCTCTCTCTCTCTCTCTTTCTCTCTCTTTCTCTCTCTATCTCTCTCATATTCGTTTTTTCTCTCTCACACTCCTTTTTTCTTTCCCTCACACACTCTTCTTTCTCTCTTTCTTTTTTCTTTCTCTCTCTCTCTCTCTCTCTCTCTCTCTCTCTCTCTTTCTCTTTTTCTCTCACCTTTTGCCATTTTTCTATTTGCATTCACAACACTCTCCCCTCTCCATTTCCGAATCAATTTCAACATCATAAATGTTTCACAATTTGCGAGTACAAAATAAAATAACCCCCACCCCGGGGGTTGGCCCCCCAACACACACTCTTTTGCAACATTTCAAGAACCTGAATTTATAAACACTTTTGGATTATTTTTAAATTTAGAAGATTCCAACTCGGTTTTTTATAGAAAGACTCCTCGTCATATTTTAAAAGCTGTCTTTGCAGTTTGAATTTCGCGCCATGAACTTGAGACAAAGGTCACTTAATTACGACCATAAAAGGGGTTATAAAGGGTTATAAAATAGTACGTGATATTTTCACAGCTTTTCTGGGAACTTTGACAGTTGAATAAAACTCGAGAAGTCATTATTTTTTCTCTTTTTTTTATACAAAAAATATTGCAATCTAAATTTCGTGATTTTATTGAGAATGGCGGGAAATTTGAAATTTTTAATGCACTTTTAAGCGATTTTTGTATTTTTGCGCGGAATTTTTTAATAATTTCTAGTGTCATTGGTATTTTTTTGAATTTTGAGTATTTTTATTACTATTTTTTGTTTTTGTTTTTTACAAAACAAGTTTTGGGAACGAAAAAATGAATTTGTGATTCCTGGGTGAAAATTGCCAAACTGGGTTTGGCATTTTTTCCCTCTTCTGCTTTTTCTGCTGTTTCTTCTTCCTCTTCTTCTTCTTCTTCTTCTTCTTTCTATTATTTATTTATTTTGTTATTCTTATTATTATTTTGTTATTTTGGCCTTGTTATTTGGGAATATTATATTATTATTATTATTATTATTATTGCTCTTATTATTGTTAAATTCTTCTTCTTTTTCCTCTTCTGCTTCTTCTTTTTCCTCTCTGCTTCTTCTTCTTCGTCATTTTTTCTTCATCTTTTACTTCGCCTTCCTCCAATCATAACAATTACTATTGTTCTTATCAGTGTCAAAATCTACTTCTTTTTCCTCTTCAGATTCTTCTTCTTTATTTTCAATTCCTTCTTATTATTTTTCTTCTTTTTCTTATTATTGTTTTTATTGTTATTATTATTGTTCTTTCTCTTCTCTCTCCTTTTATTATTATTGTTTTTACCATTGTTAAACATTTTTTCTTTTTCTTCTTCTTTATTTCTCTCTTATTTTTGCTTTTTTTGCTTTATCTCCTTCTTCGTCTTCTTCTTCTTCTTCTTCTTCTTCTTCTTCTTCTTCTTCTTCTTCTTCTTCTTCTTTCTATTATTTTTATCATTAATGGTAATACAATTGTTATTATTACTGTTTTTTTCATCTTTGCTTATTATTTGTTTTTGTTTTTATTATTGTTCTTCCTCTTTTTCTTCTTCTTTTTCTTCTTTTTCTTCCTATTATTTTCATCATTAATAAAAATACTATTGTTATTATTGTTTATTTCATTATTGTTGCTTTTATTGTTCTCCTTTTCTTATTATTTTTGTTTTTATTATTGTTCTTCCGTTTCTTTTTCTTCTTCCTCTTCTTCTTCCTCTTCTTCCTCTTCTCCTTTCTCTTCACCTTTCTCTTCTTCTTCTTCTTCTTTTCTTCTTATTATTTTTGCTATTCTTGTTCTATTATTTGTTAAATTGTACATCTTTTTCCTCTTTTGCTTCTTCTCTTTTATCTTCCTCTTCTTCTTCTTATTTTTATTTAAAATCACTACCATTCTCAATTCTATTATTTTAATAATCACTTACTAATTCCACTCTTTAAAATTATGACAATTTTTTTCGCCATCCCCCCAAATGAAATCACAAGATCGTACGTGCGATATTTTCGGAAATTTAAATTTTTCTGGAATTGGCTATTTTTGAGAAAAAAAATTACATAATGTCAGCATCACTGTTGGAGTAATTTTTATGTGTATTTGTCAGAGCGGAATACGGGATTTATACAGGAGTTGCTAAGCGACGGTCCGTGACGTCAACGGTTACGTCAGAAGCCAGAAGATGTCTATTCGCAGTTATGAAAGTCCGATTCCATTTTGCAGTGTTTACATTCAATTAAAAATTAAAATTCATTTTTCGATTTGCAATTAAATGCCTCTCTTTCTTCAACTCTAAAAATAATCTCCAATTTATTATTTACACAAAACTCGGTTATTATTATTGTCATTATTATTTTGTTACTATTTTTTGTATTTTCAGTATTATTATAATTTTATTATTGTTATTGTTTTTATTGTTATTGTTATTGTTGCTTTTATTATTATTGTTATTACCGTTATTATTCTTATTATTGTTATTTTTATTATTGTTATTTTCATTCTTATTTTCATTTTTGTTATTTTAATTGTTATTGTTTTTGTTATTTTAATTGTTATTATTGTTATTGTCATTGTTATTATTTTTATTCTTGTCGTTTTCATTGTTATTGTTTTTATTTTTGTCATTTTCATTATTATTGTTTTTATTTTTGTCATTTTCATTGTTATTGTTTTTACTTTTGTCATTTTCATTGTTATTATTTTTATTTTTGTTATTTTAGTTGTTATTGTTTTTGTTATTTTCATTGTTATTATTTTAATTTTTGTATTTTCATTATTATTATTATCATTCTTATTATCCTATCGATATTTGACGTAATTCGCACGTGCCACTGAATCCAATTGTAAAAACAGGTATACAATTGTTTAAAGAAAAAAAAAAAATTATTAAATGTGGTTTACGTCAAAAAAAAGAGGAAAATAATAATTTACAATTGTGACGAAATATTGCCACGTTAAAATAGCTGTTTACGGCTCAACGTTCACGTACGTGAATGTAGATGTGATACAGGTGCGTGTTATCTTTTCCAACAACTCTTAACTATTGAAGATCGTGTGCCACTTAAATGCCAAGGTTGTACATTTTCCTCTAATACAAAATACCAGACTCCTTTTAAACATAAAAAAATCAATTTTCTAATATATTTCATATTGTTGCTTGTCATGAACATGACAAACCTTCGAGAGAATTTCATTCAAATCAAATGGGCGCCAAGATTGCGCCATGTTTGAACCAAATTTGCACCCATTTAGTGCCAAAAGGACGCCATGTTTGCACCAAGCTTGCGCCAAAATGGTGCCAAGTTTGCGCCCTTTTTGTACCAACATGGGGCCAAGTTTGCACCCATTTAGTACCAATATGGCACCAAGTTTGCACCTATCTTCTACCAACATGAGGCCAAGTTTGCATCTATTTAGTGCCAAAATGGCGCTAAGTTTGCTCCAAAATTGTGCCAAGATTGCGCCTTTCTTGTACCAACATGGGGCCAGGTTTGCACCCATTTAGTACAAAAATGGCGCCAAGTTTACCCCAAGTTTACACCCTTTTTGTATCAACATGGGGCCAAGTTTGCACACATTTAGTGCCAGAATAGCACCAAGCTTGTACCCATTTAGTGCCAAAATTGCGCTAAGTTTGCATCCATTTAGTGCCAAAATGGTTCCAAGTTAGCAGTCTTTTTGTACCAACATGGGGCCAAGTTAGCAACCATTTAGTACAAAAATGGCACCAAGTTTGCACCTATTTTCTACCAACATGGGGCCAAGTTTGCACCCACTTAGTGCCAAAATGGCACCAAAATTGTACCCATTTAGTTCCAAAATGGCGCCAAGTTTGCACCCACTTAGTGCCAAAATGGCGCCAAGTTTGCACCCACTTAGTGCCAAAATAGCGCCAAGATTGTACCCATTTAGTTTCAAAATGGCGCCAAGTTTGCACCTACTTACAATGCCAAAATAGCGCCAATATTGTACCCATTTAGTGCCAAAATGGTGCCAAGTTTGCACCCATTTAGTGCCAGAATTGCACCAAGATTGTACCCATTTAGTTCCAAAGTGGCATCAAGTTTGTACCCATTTAGTGCCAAAATGGCGCCAAATTGCACCCATTTAGTGCCAAAATGGCACAATAAAATTAATTGAACAATTTCCGTTTACAGACACACTCACAGGTGACCTAGAAATCCAGTTAGGAGCAACTGGAAAATCAGCTAGCAAAGAATTTTCATTACCCACTCGAAAAATTTACAAAAATTAAAACTTTTCTTTTTCCACAAAAACAAATTAATATTACAGTAGTTTTTGAAATTTATTAAAAAGTCCCATTTTTCGTGCTTGACTTCCAAATTTTTACTCTTTCTGAAAAGCGTGTAAAATGGCCTTTTTTTAAAATGGAAAATTTTCGAAAAATGTGATTAAATTTTTTTTTGGCGGGAAATAATGAAATTGTGAGTGTATAATTGGATGGCGGTTTTTGAGGAAAATAAACTGGGGCGTTTTCATGCGACACGACGTCCACGCATGCCCATGCCCATACACTCATCTTTTTCTATTTGGGGAAGTCTCATTGATTGCAGCGTGTTCCTCTAGTCCTCCACAACTCCACTTCCTTCTTTTATTTGTTACTTGAAAACCAGCCCCCAGCCCCCCCTGGCCCCCCTCCCACTTGAGCTACTAAAAATACCATTATATTTTTGTCACCCAAAATCTGGCTATTATTAAGTGTACTTTACATTCACATTCTTCATCAATGTCATCTTAACTCGATAACATGCAATGCATAATAGTAATTTTCATTATTTACGACACTCTTCTTTTATTATTCGATTAATTTCTCCTCCTTTCTTTTATCGCTTTTTAATCATTTTTTTTTTCTATAATTAGGAAATCACTTTTTTAATTCCAAACGGTGAGTGAAAGTTGTATTGAAAAAATTGATACTTTGCGCTCATTATTGGTAAAATTCCAGAAACAAAAAAACAGGTTTATTTGAATCAGCGAAAGATTCACGAAAATAGGTCAATTTTTAGCTGATTTAGTGAAATTTGTATGATGGTTATTCTATATGTTTATTATATAAATAAAGGGAAATATTTTCAGTGTGCAGGGTCAGAAAATTGTCAAAAATTACTAGGAGAAATAATTACTAGGAAAATAGGTATTTTATTTTATTTTACTTGAAAAGAAAGGAAACAATTACGTGACCATTTACTAGTAGAATTTTTTTTTAAAAAATGGAAAGAGAAGCTTAAATTTTTAAAATGAAAAGTTACTAGGCATTCACTAGGAAAATACTAGGAAACGGCATACTAGGAACTAGGCATTTATTAGGTAAACACTAGTATATTTTACTTGAAAAAAAGGAAAAAATTACGTGACCATTTACTAGTAGATTTTTTTTTCAGAAAATGGAAAGGGAAGATTCAGTTTTTTTAAAGTGAAAAATTACTAGGCATTCACTAGGAAAATACTAGGAAACTAAGAGGCACTTACTAGATAAACACTAGTATATTTTACTTGAAAAAAAGGGGAAAATTACGTGACCATTTACTAGTAGAATTTTTTTTTAAAAAATGGAAAGAGAAGCTTAAATTTTTAAAATGAAAAATTACTAGGAACCCACTAGGAAAATACTAGGAAACGACGAGGCATTTACTAGGTAAACACTAGTATATTTTACTGGAGAAAAGGGAAAGAATTACGTGACCATTTACTAGTAGAATTTTTTTTTCAAAAAATGAAAAGAGAAGCTTAAGTTTTTTTAAAGTAAAAAATTACTAGGCATTAACTAGGAAAATACTAGGAAACTACTAGGAAACTACGAGGCATTTATTAGATAAACACTAGAAATGCTTAACTAGTAGTAAATTTTCCACTATTATTGATAGTTAGAAAAATAATTGAAATTTACTAGGGTATTTCTAAAAAATTACTAGGATTTCAATTTTAAAGGTATGCACTTTTAAATATGCACTTGTTGAGTATCTTTTGTTATTGAAAATGCACTATGCTCGTTTTAAGTATATTTAACATAAAAACAAATTTAATATGCACATATTAAGTCTATTTGAATAAATATGAAATTTATAATTCAATCAATCTGTAAATTGATGTAATATGCACGCTTTGAGTATATTAAAATTTTATAGAAATGTGATATGCACGCTCAAAGTATATTAAAATTACAGCAATGTGTAATATGCACGCGATAAGTATATTTAGCTTACAAAAGTATGTAATATGCACTCTTTAAATATACTTAACTTGAGGAAGTATGTGATATGCACACTTACAAGTATATTTAACTTACAAAAGTAAATAATATGCACACTTTGAGCATAGTAAGCCTTAGCAAAGATGTAATATGCACGCTATAAGTATATTAAACTTACTTTGTGATGAAATATGCATGCTTTAAGTATATTCAAATTTTATAATGTTGTAACTTAATACTTAATATACTTTATAGTGTTGTAACTTAATACTTAATATACTTTATAGTGATGCACACTTAAAGTATATTAAACGTACAGAAATATGTAATATGCACACTGTAAGTATATTTAATTTATAAAAGTATGTAATATACACACTCTAAGTATAGCAACCTTTAGCAAAGACGTAATATGCATGCTTCAAGTATATTCAACCTTCAAAAATATGTAATATGCACGTTTAAAGGATATTTGAATCTCAAAATAATGTAATATGCACGTTGTATGTATATTAAAAATACAATATGATCAAATATCCACGCTTTAAGTATATTCAACATAAATATTGATGTAATATACACGTTTTAAGTATATTCAACTTAAAGAAATATGTAATATGCACGTTTTAAGTATATTCAACTTAAGGAAAGATGTAATATGCACGTTTTAAGTGTATTAAACTTAAAAATGTAATATTCACATTTTAAGTATATTCAACTTAAGGAAAGATGTAATATGCACGTTTAAAGTGCGTTCAACTTACGAAGACATGTAATATGCACGTTTTAAAAACCTTTGACGTCAAGAAGCACTTAATATGCACACCTTACGGATATCTCTTTTTCAAAAACAAATAATATGCACCATTTTACTGTACATAACGTTTTTAAATCCCGAAAATATGCATCTACAGTACTTAATATGCACTTACAATACAAAATATGCATCTACACTACATAATATGCACTTACACTACATAATATACACTTACACTACATAATATGCACTTGCAGTACGTAATATGCATCTACGGTACATAACATGCACTTACAGTACGCAATATGCACTTACAGTACGTAATATGCATATACAGTACATAATATGTACTTACACTACATAATATGCACTTGCAGTAAGTAATATGCATATACAGTACATAATATGCACTTACATTACGTAATATGCACTTACCGTACGTAATATGCACGTGCATTACATAATAAGCACTTAAATTACGTAATATGCACTTCCATCACGTAATATGCATTTAAAGTGCGTAATATGCACTTACATTACGTAATATGCACTTACCGTACGTAATATGCACTTAAATTACATGATATGCATTTACAGTACAAAATATACACCCCCAGTACATAATATGCACACTTAATATCACTTTTCTAGAAAAAAACATTCTCAGCCTGAATAGAAGCTAAAAAAGCTAAAAACTAATAAAATCAATAAAAAAGTGTTTTTTACGCACATTGGAAAGAAAATTATAATAAAAAATAAAAATAATGATAAAATTAGAGAAGACGGAAAGAGAAGGGCATAATAAAAAAATAATTTTGACGAAAATTGAATTGAAATTGAAAGAAAATGATAGATCTGGCGATAAAAAATGCTTTGATATTAAAAAGCTCATTTCGGTCCAGATCCGAAAAACAAGGTAGGGTTGGTCTGTGAGTGGAAGACGGTGGCATTGGGTCGAGGTCACCAGAACGTTGATGCGATCGATGCAGCCTGCCAGCAAAGCACAACCGAACCTTCCACGAGTGCTTGCTAGCAAAATATTCTCTCCACCGAGCTTTTTCTCATTTTTATTATATTTATCCAAAGCAAGCGCATTTTTAATTAAATATTCACAAAATTTGCGTCTTTTTACCTTAAATATTTAAACAATTCACTGAAATAAAATATAAATGCATTTATTTTGTAATTTTGTATTTATTATTACTATTATTATTATTATTATTATTATTCTTATTATTAGCACAATTATTATTACATTTAGTACTATTATTTATTTATTTTTTTAGCTATTCAATTATATATGTGACGCGTCGCGAAGAAAGGTACCTAAGAAGTAAACAAATTTAGGTTATGTTTGGTTTTAACTTGATCAAAGCTTCTTTTTTAATTATCTGACATCAAAAACAGTGCTTCTTGAATAGCTTTTTTTGTATACTGTCGAGAAAAAGTGTTTGTCAGCAGACAATTAAAAAGGAAGCTTCAATAAAGTTAAAACCAAACATAACCTAAATTCATTTGCTTCTTAGGTACCTGTCTTCGCGACGTGTCACATTTACACTGAGAAAGAAAAGTTATCACCATGTACATTAATGTAACCGAAAAGAAAGCACGTGCAGCCAAAGAAAGGGACCTAAGAATTTTTTGAATGTAGGTTATGTTTGATGGTAGTTTTAACTCAAAAGTTTTCTTTTTAATTATTTACAGACAACAACAGTTTTTTATGATATTATGTATACTGAATATTCACTCCTTTTGATTGCAAATAATTAAAAAGGAAGCTTTAATCGAGTTAAAACTACCAACAAACATAACCTATATTCAAAACATTCTAAAGTCCCTTTCTTCGAGGCGCGTCAGATTTAGTTAAATTATAATTGGTAGAATTAGCCAACTACTTTGTTAGCATAAACAAGAAATTAGTAAAGTTAACTAAGAGCTTAGTAAGAAAACTGATAGTTCTTTTAACCAAACATTAATTTGGTTAAAAGTGCCAATTACTTATTTCGATATACTTATTGGTTACTATCAATTATTTGTCAATTTATTGTTACTTATTGATTTACTAGTTATATTTACTAGAATTTTGTAGTTCGATTTACTAAGCAGTTAGTCACCATTACTATTTTCTGGAGTTAAATTTACGAAGCAATTAGTTCCATTAACTACTTTATTGTGGTTAGATTTACTGGATTCTTCTGGTTAGATTTACTAAGAAATTTAGTAAACTTTACTACAATTTGGAGTTAGATTTACCAAACCGTTAGTTACGTTTACTACTTTTTGTGGTTACATTTACTACTTTCTTATCTTATCATTTACTTCTTTCTTATCTTATCATTTACTTCTTTCTCATCTTATCATTTACTTCTATCTTCCGGTTAGTTACTACTTTCTTGTAGTTAGATTTACTAGTTTCTTCTGGTTAGATTTACTAAGCACTTAGTTAACTTTACTACTTTCTTGGAGTTAGATTTACCAAATCGTTAGTTACGTTTACTACTCTTTTGTGGTCACATTTAGTATTTTCTTGTGGTTATATTTACTACTTTCTTGTGGTTACATTTACTACTTTTTTGTGGTTACATGTACTACTTTCTTGTGGTTACATTTACTATTTTCTTGTGGTTATATTTACTACTTTCTTGTGGTTACATTTACTACTCTTTTGTGGTTACATGTACTACTTTCTTAAATTATCATTTACTTCTGTCTTGTGGTTATAGTTACTACTTTCTTGTAGTGAGATTTACTAGTTTCTTCTGGTTTGATTTACTAAGCATTTAGTTACCATTACTGCTTTTTGGAGTTAGATTTACCAAGCAGTTAGTTACATTTACTACCTTCTTGTGGTTACATTTACTGTATTGTTGTGGTTAGTTAATATTTTTTGTGGTTAAATTTATTAGTTTCTTGTGGTTACATTTACTAGTTTCTTGTGGTTACATTTACAAGTTTCTTGTGGTTATATTCGCTACTTTCTTGTGGTTAAATTTACTATAAGCAGTTAGTTACTTTTACTACTTTTTTTAAAAAGAAAAACACTATTTACAAAGATAGAAGCTTTTGACAAAAAAAATATCTACAAAATTGATAATAATTGTGAATTTAGATTGATAAATATAATATTGATAATTAATGTTTATAAATGTAGTCAATTAAGAAGAAACATAAAAAGAGCTGATTTTTCGAAAAAGAATTTTTGACAGTTCAATTGTTTTCGTGTCTAACATCCTTCGAGTAATTTATGTGCGTCTTTTAATGTTTCAGTTCTGTCAAATCAAACGTCGATTTTTTTATAAGTATTTTTTTTTTAATAGTGAGTGCAAAAAAGGAAAAAAGGATTTTAACGAATTCTGGATTTAAGGCTTCTAATAATATTCTTGTGCAGTCTTTTTTTTTAGTAAAAAACAACCACGTATTTTATAGGCTATGACAAGGTGAGAATGAAGTTTTGGTAACGTTTAGAGTTTTTTTTTAATAAACGTAACGATTTTTCAATATTAATAATTAATAATAATAAAGTAATAATAATGATGATAAAAATAAAATAATAAAGAAATAATAAAATTAAAATAATTATTTTAATAATAGAAATAATAATAAAAACACAAATAAAAATAATAATACTGGATAATAATAATATTAATAAATAATATTAATAAGTAATAGCAACAATAAATAAATACATGAAATAAATAATAAATAAAGAATTCACATTTTACTAAATTATTTTTAAATGTTAAAAAATACAATAAAAATAATATATTAATATAATTTAAATTGGAATTGAATGTTTTCAAACATTTTGAAAAAACAATTGTTCACTCCAAATTTATTATCAGCATTTTTGAAATTTTAAACAATAATTCAATATTTTTAAAAATATTTGAACGTAAATTATCGAAATAATTGCTTTTGATAATTTCTTTTTTTAACAGGACATGTAAATCCTGTCAAGTGTCTAAATTGAATTCTCGACAAGAGACGAAAAATCAGGAATATTTACGTAAGTAAAGTAAGTCATTGTTTAAATTGAAAATTTAGTTTACAATGAATTTTTTTTTTAAAAAAAATCCATAAATTGATAAGTGACGATTTGCCAGCTGTCAAGACAAAAGGGAATTCTCGGATAATAAAAGCGATTCGTCAGCAAAGTGTGAAATGTAAGGAAAATTAAAAAATTTGTATTATTATAAATTATAAATAATTTAAACAAAAAATTGCGTAATTTGAAAAAATAGTAAAATTAAACAAACAGTGGAAATGAAAAATGATAAAAGTAAACGAACGAGTGATTTAAAAAACAATTGAATTGCAAAAAAGAAGTGTAAAATTATAAAAAGAATGATATTATAAAAAGAATGATATTATAAAAAGAATGATAAAAGCAATAATTGTGACGCGTTGCGAAGAAAGAAAACACCAAACATAACCTAGATTCGTTTGCTTCTTAGGTACCTTTCTTCGCAACGCGTCATAATTTAAAAATAATTATAAAAACAATTAATTTATTAATTTATTTCAAAATTATTTTATTATTTTATTTAAAAATTAATTTATTAATTTATTCCAAAATTATTTTATTAATCAATTATAAAAACAATTATAAAAAAAAATAATTATAAAAATAATAATTCTAAAAACAATAATTATAAAAAAAAAGACTTTGAAAAAGAAAATTAAAAAAACAAACTTTGATTTAAATTTCTGTCAGTTAACCTAAATAGGAATCCTACTTTATCAGCTTCAAAAGTTTGTTTGGAAAAAGCCACTTCTGTTATTTATTTTAACAAATCAGCAAGAACGTCAACTTCCACGGGATCTTCGAAATCTTCAGTTCGAGTTTCCCGATCAGAGCAATCTCTGTCAAAATCAAAAAATCCCCAACTTCAAACAGAAAAGCGCTCGTCGAAATTTTCTCGAAAGCAAAGGTTATTATGAAAACACTATTGTTTATAAATAAAAATATTGTTTATTCTTTCTTTTACCTCCCCCCACTTAATCAGAGGCGAATGCAGATAAGATTTTTCGTGAAATTTATACATGGAGGGCATGGCCCCCCAGGGGGCATTGCCTCCCGTGCCCCCTGATTCCACTACCCCTGAAAAAAGCAAAATTCAAAAAAAATTTAAACATGGAGGGCATGGCCCCCAGCAGGGGGCATCGCCCCCCGTGCCCCCTGATTCCACTACCCCTGAAAAAGCAAAATTCAAAAGAAAAAATAAAATATAAGTCAAAAATTTATCAATCTGATTTAAAAAAATAAAATAACTGTAAAACCATTTAATTACGATTTGTTTTCAAATGAAATTATTCAAGACTGACAGCAGCCGATACAGCGAAACTTTTCGAAAGTCTGACTTCGAGCACAAGACAAAAGTCAAGTTCTGCTCCAAGGATCGAAAGATCAATTGGTGAAGGAGAAACTGTTGAGCCAACTACAATTAATTGTCAGCGAATCGACCCACCTTGTCGAGGAATATCCAACTCGAAAGCTTTTCCAAGGACGCTACGCCAAGATCCTGCACGTTCCTGGGAGAGGAAGCACTCTCGGCACGGAGAAAAGGGGGGATTTAATCAATCGAAAAAGCAGACGCAAAAATGCTCCATTTCCAATAATTCTGGATATTCTTCGAAAAACCTAATGGCCCATTGTCCAAAGTAAGCCAGAATTAATTTTAAAAGGAAAATAAAATTTCACTTTAGAAAGAAAAGAAAATTTAATTTTAAAACGAAAATAAAATTTAATTTTAAAAAGAAACGAAAATTTAATTTTAAAAAGAAACTAAAATTTAATTTTAAAAAGTAAAAGAATCGAATAAACAGTAAAAATACAGAATGAAATGTGTTTTTATTGAGTCGATTTTTAGAAAAGGCGACAATTGACATAAAAAACACTTTAGAGGTTATGATTATGCGAATAGTAGAGAGCGCCACGGTAAAGTGACGTGTTTGGACATGCTGGGAGCTGTCCAAGTCCGAAAAATGGTCACAGTGCGTGGCTCTCTATTATTCGTATAACAGAGCGCCACGGTAAAGTGACGTCTTTGGACAAGTCGGGCGCTGTCCGATGTCCGAAAAATGGTGACAGTATGCGGCTCTCTATTATTCGTATAATAAAGCGCTACGATAAAGTGACGTCTTTGGACATGTCGGGCGCTGTCCGATGTCCGAAAAATGGTGACAGTGCGCGGCTCTCTATTATTCGTATAATAATGCGCCACGGTAAAGTGACATCTTTGGACATGTCGGGCGCTGTCCGATGTCCGAAAATGGTCACAGTACGCGGCTCTCTATTATTCGTATAATAGAGCGCCACGGTAAAGTGACGTCTTTGGACATGTTGGGCGCTGTCCGATGTCCGAAAAATGGCCACAGTGTGCGGCTCTCTATTATTCGTATAATCATAGCCTTTAAAATTCCACTTGTGTCACTTGTACATCTGGGTCATTTGTCGTCTTACCGATTTTATTAAGAAATTATCGATTATTGTTCGGGGCCTAAATATTCGTATGTATATTCGTAAGGCCTAAAGCGTAGTTCATACCGAAAGTATGATTGTATGAATGTATGAACTAACGCATTGTTTGAAAAATTGAAAATTTGAATAGTTTAAAGTAACTAAAGCAGCTTCCACAGTCATTATAAACGCTTTGAAATACTAAAGGCGCTTTCACACCTCGTCGGATCTGCAAGATCTAAAGGTGCATTTATATCTTTTGCTAAACTTGTCCAAACGGAGAAATTGGACTAAAAGAGACAGTGTGTCTGTCTCTCTTTCTCGTTTTGGACAATTTTCACAAAAAATGTAAATGCACAAAGTAATAAAGTACTTTTCACGAAGTAATAAAGTATTTTCTTTGAAATAATGAACTTTTGCAAAAAAAATAGCTTTTCTGAGGAAACTGGTCGTGAACATTTTCCGGGAGACTTAGGACTTGACTTTTTGATGCAACATATGCAGAAAAGCAACTTTCAGGAATCTGCAGATCCTGACGAAGACAAGAGCGGATTTCCGTTTCAGACAACGCCCAGTGGCAATTTGAAAATAATCCCCGATCAGGTATCTGGCTTTATTGAAAAATTTTTATTGCATTATTCTGTCGACACGAAAACAAAACTAAAAAAATAATCATGGACAAAAAAACAATGAACAAGGGCAAAATAACGAAAGAGATAATAAATAAGAACAAAGCACAGTAGACAAAATAAACAGGAACTAAATAAATGTGACATATCGCAAAGAAAGGTACCCAAGAAGCAAACGAATTTAGGTTATGTTTGGTGGCAACCTTGATTGAAGTTTCCTTTTCAATTATCTGCTGACAAACATTTTTTCTCGACAATGTACAGAAAAGCAATTCAAGAAACACTGTTTTTCGTTTCAGATAATTAAAAAGAAAGCTTTAATCAAGTTAAAAGCAAACGTAACCCAAATTTGTTTGCTTCTTAGGGGTCGTCCATAAACTACGCAGCTCGTCAAGAGGGAGGGGGGAAGGGGTCAAGACATTGTCTACGCTGAGAGGAAAAAATGGCGCTAATGTATGGAACAGTGTGCTACATGGGGGGAGGGGTCTAAATTTCCAAAAAAATGGGCTACGTAGTTTATGGACGACCCCTTAGGTGCCTTTCTTCGCGACGCGTCACAAATTTAAACAAATAATAATAATTAAAAATAAATAAATAATAATAATTGTTATAAAATTAATCGTATAGGTTTTATAATAAATAAATAATATATAAATATAAATAAATAATTTATAAATTTAAATAAATAATATATAAATATAAATAAATAATATATAAATATAAATAAATAATAATTAATATTATTATAAAATTAATCATTTAGGTTGTATACGAGTCAAAAAAAGTAAGTGTCCTAGTTGCGGATCCAGAGACTACGAGAGTAAATGTTAATGACGAGCTGGAGAAATCTCATCTGGAAATAACTGGACAAGAGTCTGTAGAATTTCCACCCGGAATCACATACTCGACAGTTAATCAACTCCAGGTATTAATATTTTTGTTTAAAATTAACCATCATTTTCTAAAAAATATTTTCCTGCATAATTCTCGCAAAAGCGTTGCCAAAAAATATTTTAAAAATATATATATAATTAAATAAATTGAATAAACGAATAAAATAAATAAAAATAAAATAATAGACAATAAGTAAAAATAAAATAAATAAAAATAGAATAATAGACAATAAATAAAATAAAAATAAATAAAAGTAAAATAATATACTATAAATAAAAATAAAATAATGTAAATAAAAATAAAATAAAATAATATAAATAAAAAAAAGCAAAATAAAATAAATAAAAAAATAAATATGTGTCGCTCTCCGAAGAAAAGGACTTTAGAAGCAAGCAATTATAGGTTATGTTTGTTGATAGTTTCAACTTGATTGAAGATTCGTTTCTAATCCTTTTTAATAAAAACAAGTTTTTTAACGAATACTTTGTGCGTATACTATCAAGGGAAACTGTTTTCGACTGAAAATTATTAAAAATGATACTTTATTCCTATTATAAAAAAGACATGGCATTATATCTCGAATTGAAAGCAGCCATTTTAACTCGAACCTCGAAAATCTCGATATTACTCGATGTCACTCGAATATGAAAATAAAAAGCATTGAAAATAGAAAACTTGAATAGAAGAGCAACAATTGCGACCGGAAAAGGCGCTAGTCCATTCTTAAAAAAAACTAAGCAAGAAAAACTCGAATTGAAGAAAGTCGAAACTCGAAAAGTCTCGAAATAAGAATTATAGCATTGAAAATATAAAATTCCAAAGTAACAATGTTACTTCCGCAGAGGCGCTAGTCTAGTTAAAACTATCATGAAAGATGAAACATAACCTACAATCTTTTCCAACTAAGGTCCCTTCCTTTGTAGCACGTTACATATACAATAAAATAAATAAAATGAATTAAATAAAAACCAAAATAAATAAAATAGACTAAATAAAAACCAAAATAAAATAAATACGATAAAATAAACAAAAATAATATTAAACAAATGCAGAGTTAGAAACAATAAAGTAAAAACTAACAATAAATTAAAAACCAACAATAAAGTAAAAACCAACAATAAACAATTATTGTGAAAGGAAAAATGAATCGAGAAATGAAAAAGGAATTTTCCGAGAACTATTTGGATAATTAAGGGGAGTAAACAGGGGAAGGAAATTTAGCTTGCGGGGAATTTAATTCGGATCTGGGGCTGGGTTTTTAGGTCCAGCAGAGGCTCCCCCGTATTCCGCCGATATATAGGCCAAGGACGCAACCGTATCGACCGAAAGCAACGGCTCATCCGGGAGAGATGGAACAGAATCTCACTGAGCAAAAAGGATCCTTTCCTCTCCTTCCCTCGCCTCAGGAAATACCCCTTTCCTCGTAAGATAAAAGATAAAATTCAACCCAATTAACATAAACAAAATTAATCCTAATTTAACAAATTTTAATAATCGTAGACACGATATTTTTTTTACGACACGCAATTCCCTAGCAATACATTACAATCAACTGCAACCCTAAATTCCATTTCCTCAGTTTCCTCTTTGACCTAAATTTCATATTCACGACGAACCATTTATTTTTATTGATTTACGAGCAAACGATTACAGTTGAATTATATATATAGTTTGTATTTACATTTTTCTGTTTATTAAGAAAGAAAAAAACTTTTTTGATTTGTAGGGCATTTGTGTTTCTTTTCAATTTTATCTGAAAATCTTATCTGCAAGTTGATTACAATTTTTTTTTATTACATTTAATATTTTTTAAATATTCAACGCACCTTTGTATTTAAGTATTAAATTCAGATAAAAAAAATGATAATAAAAATACAGACAATTTAATTTTGTATTTTTTAAATAATTTTTTAATATATTTTGTAATTTTTTAATGTATTTTGTAATTTTTTAATATATTTTGTAATTTTTTAATATATTTTGTATTTTTTTCATTCTAATTAACAATTTCAGACTCGGATTCACTATCGACCAACCCATTGAATGGGAAATTGTGAATCTTCCCGAAAAGACAGATTTATATCACGAGCTCGCTAATCGGATTACAAATTACAAGTAAGTGGGTTTTTGAATTTAAAAAATAAATGCAAGATTGAACGTGCGCGTTACATAACCTAAAACTAAAGGCTTTAAGCTTCATTTGAACCTGATAAACTTGTAAAAACTGCAATTGGGTAGAAATTAAATACATTGGGTAGAAAGAGATAAGACTCTCCTTTTTTCTAATGTAATACACCCAAGCTCTTTGATGCTGTCCACATTTTCGATTGTGAGCATCAAAAAGTCAATCTAAATATCGCTGCGCAGTATTTTAACGGAAGGACAGCATTAATGAGCTTGGGTGTAATGTAGATTTGCGATTTGGACAAGTTTAACAAAAGGTGTGAATGCAGCTTTACCCTAATGAGATTTTGCGGCTTGGACAAATAACCTGCGTAAAAGATGTAAATACGCATAAGGGTGACGTCCCATGACTGCGTTTTTCTTTGCATTTTATATCTGGACCATGAGTTAAAAAGAGACGCAACTATATGATTGTCATTTGCGCACTCATGGGCTAGTAATAAAACGCAAAGAAAAACGCAGTCATAGGACGTCACCCTAAGCGCCTTACTGTATAAAGTCGCGTTCACAGTTCGCCTGCATGCGCAGTTACCAACAGCAACCACGTAAAAGTAACAAAGACGGAAGTTTCCATCTTTCTTTTACATGGTCACCATTTGCAACTGCACATGCGTACAAACTGCAGAAATTTAAAACGAATTAAAAACTTTTATTCCCCAAAGAAATGCCGATTGTA
Source organism: Ganaspis sp. Gsp50 (assembly GCA_011057455.1). Lineage (NCBI taxonomy): Eukaryota > Metazoa > Arthropoda > Insecta > Hymenoptera > Figitidae > Ganaspis > Ganaspis sp. Gsp50. Next base: position 21,728 of record WNHD01000454.1, read on the forward strand.
TCGTCAAAATCGATCAAGACGAATTCCATTGCCATTTAATAGTCCTGCAAAGCTACAGTACCTTCTTCGATGCGAAAAATTGCAAAGAAATTGATTTAACAGAAGTAAGTTTGCATTTTTTAAAAAAAAAACAAACCTAACCTCAAAACATCTTCTTTTTGACCTCTGTATAACCTCAAACCATTTATTCTGGGCTCTCCTTTGCAGAGCAGGGTGACGTCGAGAGCTTTCTCGTTAATTTACGATTGGATGATAAGCTCGATAACCGAGAGTTGCCAACTTTTGAGAAGAGACAATATTTTGGAGATTTTTGTTGCTGCTCAGTACTTGGGAATAAAAGGTGAGAATTTAAATTTAAAAAGTAAAAAATAAAAGTTGAGAATTTAAATTCAAAAAGTAAAAAATAAAAGGTGAGAATTTAAATTCAAAAAGTAAAAAATATTCGTGTACAACTGGCGGTAGCTGTTGACACTAAAGGCGCATTCATACCTCGGTTGCCAGCAAAGGCAGTAATGGATAAACAAATATGACGCATGAGCGTAAAAGTGACTGGAAATTCAAATTTCACTATCTCTCTCCTCGTTTATCGCATTGCTGCCTGCACAGGCAGTCGAGGTATGAATGCGCCTTTAACGAACAAAAGCCCGGGAAATTTGAACTTCGGATTGAAGAACTGGGAGCTATTTTTGCATTTATTCGCAAATTATTTTTACAATTTTTTAAATTATTTATAATTATTTTATTTTCAAAATAGAATTAGAAGAGCAGTGTTGGGCGTTTATTGACAACGATGAACTTTTCTCCGAAGACACGGCTTTTCTTTTGTATCTTGAAGCTCGAAAAATTGGCAACACAGCGGTTATGGAATTAATGGTTCCGAGAATAATGAAATTCTTTCTAATGCTCGTGAGCACGAAGGACTTTTTGGAACTCTCAGTCGAAGAGCTTTGTTTGCTTTTAAAATCCAATTACATCTGCGTTAATAGGTAATCGTTCTTTCTTTCTTTTAGGTTATGTAGCCTGGGAGTTTTAAATCTTAAAATACTTTAAACCATTGTTTTCTCACAGATAGACTTCCGTTTTTTAGTATTGTTTTAAACTATTTTGAATTATTTAAGAAATCGTGTAAGCAATTAAAAAAACAATTTGATATTATTTTGTTCTAAAACAATTTTAAACTATTTTGAATTATTAACTGTACTGAAATATTTTCAATTATTATAAGTTTGAACTATTTGGAATTAGTTTCTTTCAAACTATTTGGAATTAGTTTATTTCACACTATTTGGAATTAGTTTATTTCAAACTATTTGGAATTAGTTTATTTCAAACTATTTGGAATTAGTTAAAACTCTTTCAAACTATTAGGCATTAATTTAAACTATTTTAAATTATTTTAAAATTATTTTCGCAAATCAAAAAGACAGGAATTTTCAAAAGTATTTAAAAACTTTTTTGGGAAATTTACAGTGAAATGGAAGTTTTAATGTCAGCAGTTCGATGGCTAATGTACGACTGGGAAAACAGAAAGAAGTATATGCTCGAGGTCTTAAAATGCGTTCGTTTTGGACTCATTGCTCCGTGGCAATTGGTCGATGTGAAAAGAAACCCGGAAAATCCCGAGTTTATGGAGCTCATGTCCTGCCCGGAAGTGCAGAAAATGGTGGACGACGGCCTCGCGTAAGTTAAATTTCCAAATAGTTCAAAACCTCCCCAAATAAAATAATCCAAAAGTTAAAAGTATTTTAAAATCTTCCTCCAAAAAAATAAAAAAATAATCAAGAAGTTCAAAATATTTAAAAAATTTTAAAAAATAAAATAAAATCAGAGTTCAAATAGTACATGCAATTTTAAAAACTTGCAAAGAATGATCTAAAAAGATACCTTTGAGTTGCTTTGTTTCAAACTGAAACAAGAATTACGATTTGTCTTTAAAAAAAAACACCCTTTTCTATAAACACCACGCACTTTTTCTTGCATTTCGATCACGATTTCAATCACGATTCCAATCCAAATATTCCAGTTTCCAAAAAGGTCCGTGTGGTCCGTGTTCTTAAAAGGTTCGAAAATGATTTAAAAATGTTTCAAACATGTTTCCAAAATGTTTCAAAAATGTTCCAAAAATGTTCCAAAAACGTTCGAGAAAATTTCTAAAAGCATTTCACAAGATTTTGATTTGATTGCAAGAGGATTCCAAAGACATTCTGAAAAAGAATAAAAATTAACGTTAAACTTTCTTGCAGATTTGTAATTATTAAGTACTGGTATGGGAATCAGACAGAAGATTATTACCATTGGATAGAATTATTAGGTCTTTCGGAACCAACCAATCGAAACTGGGCAGGCGAAGATAAGGTTCAATTAAAAATAATTGTTGCTACAAAATAAAACAAACGTGAAGCTGAGAACTAAGAAAATTAAAATTTTTAAACTATCAATATTTCAAACAATTGCAATTCAATTATTTTCACTAATTTCTATCAACTTCTTTAGAATTACGTGACTTATCGGGAATTCCTCTCGTACCTTGAGGACTACCGAAAAAGACAGATTACAGAACTGAAGTCAAGAAATTCGGGGCCAAAATTAACTCCTCTGGATTCGCCAGCAAACGAGACGCCTCCGACAACAAAAGCCAGATCGGTTTTTCAAACTTTTTGCAACGTGGATCGAAACTCCTCGAGTAATTAATTTCATATACTTGAAAATTCCGTATTATTCTGGACAATATTCTAATCTACAAACAAATAATAATGGATTTATAATAAATATCACAAGTGTTGTATTATCACAATGTATTGAAAGTCGCTTCAATTCTTAAATTGCAGATTTGCCAACAAACTCGAAACAAAATTCAAAAACGTGTCCTTTGGGTTTTCAAGCGGCCGGCCGAACTTCCGGTGCAATATCGCCCTCGGAAATGCTCAATTTGTTTAACAACATGGACAGAAATCTGAAAAATAGCATGAAAACGACGCAATAATGTTAAAATGCAACAATCCAATTTATAATATGTGTATACAAAATTTTTGAGAATTTTTAATTGACGTTTGTACAATAATTCTCTTTGTTGTAAGTTTACAAAAACGAGAAAATGAGAGAGGATTGTAAAATAAAAACGAATTTATATAAAAGAATTATTTTCTTTCTTTTTTTTTAATTTCTTTCTTTTTTCATTAATTTCTTTCTTTTTCTATTAATTTCTGTCTTCCTTTCTTTTTTTATTACTTTCTTTCTTTTTTTATTACTTTCTTTCTTTTTTTATTACTTTCTTTCTTTTTTTATTACTTTCTTTCTTTCTTTATTACTTTCTTTCATTCTTTATTAATTTCTTTCTTTTTTCACTAATTTCTTTCTTTCTTCAATTCTTGATGTTTTTCTTTTTTGATTTCCTTTATTTAAAAATTTACTCACTTTATTTGCTCGAGATGCTTTTCAATGACAGCTGGAAAGGGCGCATTTGTTTCAAGTGCTCAATTATTTTCGAAATTGGTCGATCGACTTCTCTTTCACCTTTAGGAAGGCCCAAAAGTCGGCGCGTTTTTGGCAAAGCGAATAAAAGAATTTGAGAAAAAGTAGCCACCGTGCACGCTATCCAATTCAAAGAAGCTGCCTAAAAATCGTAAAGTTATTTTTTTATTAAATTTCAAGTAAAATAGTCTTTGATTTTAAATTCCAAACCGTTAATCAAACCGAAAAGAATTCACAAAAGACCCAAAAAAACAGCTAAAAATTAAAAGCCGATATTTTTAAAGCTTTTTCTTTAATTATTATTATATTAATAATAATTATTATTATTTATTAATTATTCTAAATTATTTTTAAAAATAAAAAAGGTTTTTAAAAAATTGTTCTTTACTTTCGAGGAAATAAATCTGTAAATAGAAGAAATATGAAAAACGGAAACTTACGGCTGGTAAAAGTGATGTAAAAATTATCGACAATGTGACTGGAATTACAAGCAGTACTTTTTGTATTATTTTCGAAAAACCTTGGGCACTGGGCGCATAAAGAATTTGGGATGACTGGAAAAATTGCAAATTTTAGTAAATTATATAATAAAAGAGGAACGTAATTTTTTTTAAACAAAAAAATTTTCTTTAACAAAAGAATTTTTTTTAACAAAATCTTTTTTTTAACAAAATACTTCTTTTAACAAAATTTTTTTAAACAAAAAACTACATACCTTTGCAACTGCATAACTGGTGAAAGCTGTAAAAATCGGCAGAACGTAATATTGGTCCGGTATAGTGAGATTTTTTATCCATCCAAAACCACCAACTGATAATTCTTTTCTCGTTACAGCAGCAACTTTAGGCAAAAAAGAATAATATAAAAATAAAAATACATTTTAACAGGTTCTTTTTTAACAAACTATAAAAATAGAATTTTAAATTAAAATTGGAAATTAGATTTTGACCCAAAATTGCAAATTATACACAATTTTACATAAAAATTGAAATTGAGTCAAAAAACTCACACATGTCAGCAACAGGAAGCATGTGACATAAATTATTAATTGCGGCGGTTTGGCACGCAAAAAGTATTATTTGAAAAATAATCATAATCCACGTTTTCGATGGATGACAATTGTCTCTAATATACAATTTTTGTTTCTCGGCTGCTGTCTGCAAATAATTAACAAAAAGAAATTAATTTCTTAATTTAAAAAATGTAATTTAATACTAAATTGAATCTAACGAGCATTTTTTGTTAAAAGGAAAGAAAAATAAATAAAAACAATGCTTCCCTAAGAGGAAGAAAAATAAATAAAAGCAATGCTTCCCTACGAGGAAGAAAAATAAACATCGTTGCAAAAATGTAGAATTAATGTTTCAATACCAATCTGTATATTTCCTGTTTTTTTCTCCTTTTCGACCAGTCATTTTGAATTGCTTTTATTTCTACGTCCTTTATAATCCTATGTCGATATCCTTCAATTTCTACATTTATGTTCTTTAATCGTTGTGTCAAGTGTTCCTGTAATTTAAAAAATTAAAAACCTTCCAATAAACGATAAAATAACACGCAAAGAAAAGACTACGAACCTGATAAACAGCAATTGGTATACTCAAACTTGTTCGTAGAATTGTTGAATATAAAATAATTGAAAGCCACCAGGGCAAATTCGTAGTAGAATGTATCCATAACGCAAAATCTTGAAATAAATGAACCGGCAAATACTGAGTAACAAAATTAATCCCGCTTTCTGTCGACATGCACCTATTTCCCAATTTTGAGGTTATAATTCCCCTCTCAATTGGCGCCAAAATTGGCCCTACAAACTTGTGCTTTTTCGAATTGTCATTATTTCTGCTCAAAAAACAACCATTCACTGCATAAATATTCTTCAACGCGATCTCACTTTTTGTCGCAAAAGTTCTACTTTTTATTCGCGAGAGAAAACAACTCTTTGCCAGGTTTCTGCTCGACCACATTTTTCCTGATAATCTAATAATCTGAACATTGATTTTCTTAACAATTAAACAATCTTTAGTAAAACGAAAACAATGGTTTGTACTTTTTGTTTTGCGCCATTTATGTAATTGGTATATTGTAGGTTAGGTGTTTAGCTTTATTCACACGCGCGCAATTTGAAAACTACAGGGTTGGGTCTGTCTCAGTTTCTCCAATGTGGATTTTGCGGTTTGGACAAGTTTAACAGAAGTTGTAAACACGCCCTAAGCGCATGCGAATGTAGCTGTGTGGACAAATATGGTTTGGCCACAGCAAAACAAAGCACACAGGACTGTGGATGCGAGTTAAATGCGTTTGCGCTGTTCCACGTACCCAGCCCTGGCGACCATTCAAATTGCTCCCCCCGCGCCTGCGCACTACGACAATTGAAAGTTATCATCACTTTCGTCGCCATTTTCATTTCCGAGAAAACGTAACACTAGTGAGGTTGGATTCTGGTTTGCAAGATTGTGCAGTGAATTTGAAGGGATCATAAATGAAGATGGTAGACAAAATTGAAATGAGCCTCGACGATATAATCAAGCAAAACAAAGGAGGCAGAAACCGTGGCGGTGGCAGTGGAAGACGGGGACGAGGAGGAACCGGCAGTTCTCCCAGAAGAGGATCCCGTGGTGGCCCAAGAATCGGAGGTGGCGTCATGAGAGGAAGAAATCGCGGAGGCATCTCCAGAAATCTCCCTTATACACGAGTAAGTACGAATTAATTTCCATTCTAATTTTCTGCCCTTTTTGGTCTATTTTTCGTTGCACTTGTTTCAAACTCGATCCTTCTTGCTTTATATTCAGTTGCATCACCTTTAAAACCCCTGTTTTCCTGTGATTTAAATTTGCACTTTTGACATTGAATTGTTTTTTACATTCTCATTTATTAACGTTAAAAACAAGTCAATTGTGAGGTGGATTCTTCCCGAATAAATTCTCGGAAGAGGGACAAATGTTTTAGAAACTCTGCGCGGTTTTTATAGTGTTTGTGTGGTTCTAATCAGTTCTAGTGATTCTAAAATTTCTCGGAAATCGGTCATTGACAGTAGTAGAAAAACGAGCAGAACTGAAGTGCTTTTTTTGTATTTTCGTTTGAATTTTCGTGCAGTGTTGTGTTTTTTTGTGTGGATAATTGAAGAATTCGAATCATGGATTTAGAATAAATTTTATGATACATAACCTCGAAATTTGTTCCCTTTAGAGTGAATTGCAGTTGAATTTTTACGGTTCGATTAATTAAAGAGTCTCTTAATTAAACGGTCCGTTAATTAAATGTTAATAAAACAAGGTTAATCACCTCTTGTTATCTGAATTTAATTATTTGTTATCTAATTTGTGTTCAAAAATGAAATGAAATTTAAAAATCAATTTTATTCTCAAATTCGTTTTATGGTGTTTTGATTGTGTTTTTCCGTTAAAATGACGTCATTTCTGCAGAACGACACAATTTTTCAAATGTAATTTACATTCTTCTACTGTACTTTGCATTTTTCAAATTTTATTTCAAATATATAGGGGCAAAATGTAATTTTTTCATGTTTTTGAAATTTATTGAAATTCGTGAAATTTTTGTTCTTTAACTTTCTTTTTTTTACATTTGAATAAAGAAAAAAGATAATTAGAAGATTGTGAAAAAGATAATTAGAAGATTGTAAAATAGATAAAATTAGATTGATATTGAGCAATAGAAGTTGCATTCTGAAATATTAAAAATTGAATTATAATCAGATTTTTGTTGTTTATTTTGAGAGAATATTCGTAAAAAAATGACTATTTTGTGGATATTTTAAAATTTTTTTTTTTTTATTTATTTTTTTTTTATTTTAATCTTTTGTTTGTAAGATGAACAATTATCATTTATTTTTATTATTGCATTTTTTACTCTAATATTTATAAATTTTGTTTATCAATGTTTTTATTTTCTTTTCAATTTTTTTATGCAATGTTTCTATATTTCATTTAATATTTTGTATTCTGTTTCAATATTTCTGTTTTTTATTTAATATTTTCTATTCTATGTTTTAATGTTTTTATGTTTTATTTAATATTTCAAATCCATATTTTTATGTTTACGTTTTTTTGTAATTTTGCTTTAATGTCTTCTTTTTTATTTTCTTGTTGAACTTCTATTACAATTTCAATTAAATTTTGTTTGTAATTACTTCTTTTAAACCTTATTTATGTTTATTTTGTTGTATTTAAATTTATTTTATTTACTTTCTCTTTTTTCTCTTTTTTCTCTTTTTCTATTCTCTTTTTTTCTTTTTTTATTCTTTCCTCTTTTTTATTTTTTCTCTTTTTTTTATTATTTCCCTTTTTTTTCGAAATTACTGATTTGTTTATTTATTGTTTTAGGGAGACGTAAATAGTGCTTGGAAACACGATATGTTTGATGGAATTAAAAAAACTGGTCGTGGTTTAATTGGCGGCTCAGGTCCAACCAAACTTTTGGTATCCAACCTCGATTTTGGAGTTTCAGATTCAGATATACAGGTATACAAAAAGTGCATTTTCTTAATTTGCTTTTTATTATATTTAGATTTTTAAAAAACCCACGAGGTTCGAAATGAAAATACTATTTATTTAATAAATAATTTACGTATTTAACTTTTTTATTTATTTTTATATATGTTACTTTTTTATTTATTCATGTACATATTTATTTGATTTATTTATTTTTATATATGTTACTTTTTTTATTTATTTATGTACATATTTAATTGATTTATTTATTTTTATATATTTTACTTTTTGATTTATTTATCTTCATATATTTTACCTTTTGATTTATTTATTTTTAATTTTACTTATTTATTTATTTTTATATATGCAAAATAAACTTTTCAATTGAAAGTATATTAAATTTTAAATTATATTTAAAATTTACATTATCTCTAGTTAATTGAACTGAAAAGTATGTTATTGATTAAATAAAAATTAAAGATAAAAACGAAGCTATGTAAATAATTCTAAAGTATGTTATCTACATTGAAGTTTAATTCTCTTGTAATTAAATTGCATTTACATTTTCAACATTATTTCTATATTTGTTTTTTTATTATTATTATTATTTTTACATTTGTCTTTCTATCATTATTTTTATATTTCTTGTATTTTTGTGTGTATTTTCATATTTACTATTCTTTTTTTCAAAATTGTTTTTGTATTTTTGTATAATTTATTTTTCTTCTTACTTGGTTTCTTATTAATTTGCATATTTATTGTTTCTTTTTTTTCTATCTTAATTTATTTTCTTGTTTATTTATTTGTTTCTTTATTTGATTCTCTATTTCTTTATTTGTTTCTTTATTTCTTAATTTATTTACTTCTCTAGTAATTTATTTATTTCTTTATTTGTTTCATTATTCGTTTCTTTAGTTTTTTAATCTTTTTCTATTTCTTTATTTGTTTCTATATTTCTTCATTTATTTATTTCTTTGTTTAATTGTTTGTTTCTTTATCTGTTTCTTTATTTGTTTCATTATTTGTTTCTTTATTTATTTGTTTATTCTTTTTTATTTCTTTATTAGTATATTTATTTGTTTATTCTTTTTTATTTCTTTATTTGTTTCTTTATTTCTTCATTTATTTACTTCTTTAGTCATTTATTTATTTGTTTCTTTATTTTTTTATTCTTTTTTATTCTTTTTTATTTTCTTATTTATTTGTTTCTTTTTTTGTTTATTTATTTGTTCATTCTTTTTTTATTTGTTTCTTTATTTTTTCATTTATTTACTTCTTTAATCATTTATTTATTTCTTTTTTTGTTTCTTTTTTATTTATTTCTTTGTTTGTTTAATTGTTAGTTTCTTTATCTGTTTCTTTATTTGTTTCTTTATTTTTTCATTTATTTACTTCTTTATTCATTTATTTATTTGTTTATTCTTTTTTATTTATTTATTTGTTTCTTTATTTCTTCATTTACTTCTTTATTCATTTATTTATTTGTTTATCCTTTTTTATTTATTTATTTGTTTCTTTATTTCTTCATTTACTTCTTTATTCATTTATTTATTTGTTTATTCTTTTTTTTTGTTTCTTTATTTCTTCATTTCTTTATTTGTTTCATTTTTTGTTTACTTTTTTATTCTTTTTTTTCTTTATTTATTAATTTATTTATTTGTTTCTTTATTTCTTCATTTATTTACTTCCTTATTCATTTATTTTTTTTTAATTTTTTTGTTTCTTTCTTTAATTCATTATTCGTTTCTTTATTTGTTTATTTTTTAATGTATTTATTTCTTTATTTGTTTCCTTATTTGTTTCATTACTTGTTTGTTTATTTTTTCTTTATTCTTTTTTTATTTCTTTATTTGTTTCTTTATTTTTTCTTTCTTTCTTTGTTTCTCTTTTTGTTTATTTATTTATTTACTTCTTTATTCATTTCTTTATTTCTTTGTTTAATTCTTTGTTTCTTTACTTCTTTAATTATTCCTTTTTTTACTTGTTTCTTTATTTGTTATCTTTGTTTGTCTCTTTATTTGTTTTATTCAATTAAAATTGATTATTATAAAAATTATTATTGTCAAGATTTTCCTAACGATTTTTTCTTCTTTTAGGAATTGTTCAGTGAATTTGGACCGATTAAAAAAGGATCAGTTCACTACGATAGATCTGGTCGCTCAATGGGATCAGCAGATGTGATATTCGAAAGAAAAGCAGACGCAATTAAGGCCATGAAACAATACAATGGAGTTCCTTTAGACGGTACTTTTCATCTCCAATTTAAACCAAAATTTTCCTGAAATTGTCACAATTTGTCATTTTTTTCGTTTCTTTAATTTGCACAATTTATTTCGTCACGAATCCACAATTTTTAAATTTACTTCAATCGTCCCTTTTTAAATTCTTTAAACTGTGACTTTTTATTTATTTGTTTGTTATCTATTTATTCATTTTTTACCTTTTTATTTATTTTCTATCCATTTATTTTGTATCTATTTATTTTTTATCTATTTATCTTTTATCGTTTCAAACGTTTTAGAAAACTATTCTCAATTCAAATGGTTGTTTAAAAATGTTTTTTGAAGTTTACAAATTAGATTTTTGAAAATTACAACTTTCAAGTTTACAAATAAGATTTTTGAAAGTTACAAAGTTCAAGTTTACAAATAAGGTTTTTGTATTTTACAAATAAGATTTTTGTACTTTAAAAATGAGATTTCTCTAATTAATTCTCGATTGTTTTCAGGCCGTGAAATGAATATTCAAGTCGCTACTTCTGAGATTCCAATTACTCAGACAATACGCAACACTTCGAGAATCGGCACCAGTTTTCCTCAAAGGTCGCAGCAGCGATTCAGAGGAGCTCGAGGATCAGGAGGACCCACAAGAGGTGATTTTATTCTTCAAATTGCAAATTAAACTCACCAAAAGTTCCTCCAAACAAGTGCCCTTTTCTCTTAAATTTCCAAACCCAAAAAGTGTAGCCAGTCCCCTGCTTTTATTGCCTAAATTGCAAAATTATCTTTTAGACATTTTTGCAAATTTCGTTCTAAATTCGGCTATTTTATTATTTTTGTTATTACCATTATTTTGTTATTATTGCCAATAATTGAAATTGATTATTCGCAGGTCGGGGAGGCAATCGCAGAGGCAGAGGAGGCAACAGTCGCCCAGTGACCAAAACAGCCGAGGAACTTGACGCCGAACTCGAAGCTTACACTAAAGAAATAAAGTAACATAATTAATATGTTGCACGCGTTTTTAAGAGTTGATTCTCTGTTTACTTCTCACACAATTAGCGTGTGTGTTCTTTCTTTAATTTCGTATTAAAAACAAATATCTGCGTGGCGATGCGTGTATGACTAAAAAGAAAAAAAAAGAAACTCCTGGACCTTTATTCTGTGTGCGTTTTTTCTACTATTCTATACACTCGGACTTTATTCAACTGCAATTTATATTTTATAACAAAAAAGCTAGAATTTAGGGTCCACGGTAAAGATTTTCTCTGTTTATTTATAATTATGTATAATTGAGAGGTCATTGTCGATGCGCGTAGCTATTTCTTAAGATTACTGCCTCTTTTTTTTTTTATCACACATTGTTAAAAGTATAAATAAATTCAATTTTAATGACTGTATGGATTTTTGTATGTAATGTGAGAGTGTGTGATTATTAAAAAGATAATTGATAGATTGCAATGAAAAGGAAAAAAAAAGTGGAAAAAATATATTGAAGGAAAATTCTCAGCTCGCTTGTTCTTTTTTTCTCGTTTAATAGCCCTTTAATAAAGGAAGGGGATAAATCTTCTGTACATGTGTGAAAAGATTGCTGAAAACGATTTTTTCTGATTACTTGGCTTTTAACTTAAATATATATACTATTAGAAGAAACAAGAGAGAAAAACATTTATGCCAAATTGATTATTCTTCTATATAAACAACTTAATGGTTAATAGTCAGTCGAGTTTTGTTAAATTACTGATTCTTTTTTAACTTTATACATTAATGTGATAAATTTATGACATTTTGTTTTGTTTACCACATTGACAAAAAACAACACTAATTTTTTTGGGGGGTTTTTTTATAGTCGTTTTAATGTTCTTTTTTTGTCCTTGAGCATTTTCTTCTTTTCTGCTGTTAATTTTTTGTCACCCGCGTGCTTCTTGGCAAGAGGACCGCCAATCTCGGAAAACTGAGACTCGCTTTCGAAACCTTTGCCGCATTTCCGGGCAAGCTGTAAAATTGCAATTTTTTTTATGTATGTATTTATGTATTTTTTTTTGTATTTATTTTCTATTTGTTTTGATATTTATTTCGATATTTAGTTACTCTACTATTTATTTTTTTAATATTTACTTTACAATAGTTTTGTAAAAAAGAAAAAATCTACAGCATTAATTTGCTTTTTTATTTAACGTTTTTTTCAGTTTACCTGTGCGTGAATTTCCGTCATCATTTTCGCTCTTTCCGAGTAGTCGTCGTACCTTTCCAACAGTAATTTGCCCGCTTCTTCATTGAGGGCAGATTCCGCGTTTGGAACGATCAGCAAACACTTGACCGTCTAAAAATAAAGAAAACAACAATTTTACATTAATTTTCAATCGAGAAAGACTTTGAAAAAATCACTTTTAAAAACAAATAAAAATTTTATTATAATAATTAAACAAATAATAAAAATAATTAAATAAGTAATAATAAAAATAAATTGACAAAGAAAAAAAATTATAGAAAGAATTCTATACAAAGAATTTTGTTTTTTAGATAAAAAATTATAGAAAGAATTCTATAAAAATAATTTTGTTTTCCAGAGAAAAATTATAGAAAAAAATATAAAAACAAACAATACAGAAGTAAAATAATAAAGAGAAAAAAACGATAAAATTAAAATGTGATTTTTCAGAAAAATTACAATTTAATTTTTCAACAAACCAAAAGGATGTGTTTTATTCCGAGATCCGATTTCCAGTCCTTTTTCAAAGTATTGACGCAGATTTCGCCATTTTTTGCGACATTTGGATGGAAAATTTTCGTAAGAAAAAAGGCTTTCGGTGGTCCTTGTGGAAAATCTTTTCCAAGTGCTAATTTCACTTTAAAAAATCCTCCCGTATAGGGTGTTCCGGCTGCAAAAAAAGACTTGTTAATTTATAAAAAGAGAAAGCAAAAGAAAACAAATTTCCTTGAAAGAAAAAAGAAAACAATTTCTTTAAAAATGGAAAAAATTTCTTTAAAACTAGAAAGCAATTTCTTTAAAAATGGACAAGATTTCTTTAAAACTAGAAAGCAATTTCTTTAAAAATAGAAAGCAATTTTTTCAAAAATAGAAAGCAATTTTTTCAAAAATAGAAAGCAATTTTTTCAAAAATAGAAAGCAATTTTTTCAAAAATAGAAAGAAAACAATTTGCTTGAAAAAGAAAATGAGAACCAATTTTTCTGAGAAAAAAGAAAGCTCACCAGGTCCTTCGATCACAGCCTGAATGTCAGTTATGTCCTGCTCGTTAATAATTACTCTAATTCCTTCTGGAGGCTCGTTGGACAATTCATTCATCTCTTTCGCAACGCGTCGAATAATTTGAGGCGACAAATTTTCCACATTGGAAATCTGAGCAGAGTTTTCGGGTCAGTAAATCATATAATGACTATTGTTTAAACACGCACAATGAAGTGTATTTGTGGTTAGGTTAGACGTGTAAAAGGATTGTAAACAAGACAAACGAAACGTCAAAGTTTTGCATGCGTGATAGCATTCGTTTACACTCAGGAAGAATGTGAAAATTAATGAACTTACCGAAGATGCTGTGGCCATTTTTGTAAATTTAATTCTACTAGTTTCTAATTAGTCTGTAAATACTTTTGTTTTCGCTGAAATAGAGATTAATTGCGGAGAAAGAGTTCTTAAAAGAGGAATAATCATTAACAACGACGACATCAAACGTCATCCTTTTTTGAAAGAGCAACAGCCAGAGTTGGGAAGCCCCACTCTTGGGCTTGTTTCTCTTACGTAATTTACATGAAAATGAAGTGTGCATTGCATCTTGTGCATGAACTGAATTTATCTAAGATTGGACAAGAAAATTCTTCTTCTTGATTTTTTAACGTTGGTTCACACGCGCTTCTGAGCAAGCTTTGTGCATCACCATGACCTGGTTGGTTGGACAGACAAGAAAATGCCAAATTTGACAAGAAAGCGCATGCGTCGTTCAAAAACCGTTAAAAAGCGCGGGTTTTTCAAAAAACTATTCTTTTTGAAAGTAATATAAATTTATTCGAGGTCTCATTTATTCTTGAAACCAAATAATGCTGGATTGTTAAGAAAGAACCATTCAAAAATAACCAATTTTCTATAATCCATGCTTATAATTTTGAAACTCAGTTTTCTATTTAATTATAGAAAGAAAAGGCAAGAATTCTTAAGAAGAGGAAACACCGTTAAGGTCACGTTACACCATGTGACCGGAAATGCGTAAATCGTAAAATTCTCTTCTCTTTTCTAGACATTTCTAGATTCAACAGAAAGGTCTCAATAGGAGTTGAACAATTTTGTGCATTTGCATTTATTAGTGATAAAAACGAATGTTATTACTTCAAGCAAAATGTACATCCAAGAGGTAAACATACAGAAGAATATTCTATTTTCCATAAACAAAACGAAAGACAATTTCATTCAACTTCAATCATCTTTTCTTCATTTTGAGGTTATGCTTCTCTTGAAAAGTTCGAAAAGGAGATCAATTTTTGGAAATTGTTGCATGTGTTTTGTTCAAATTTGTAATAAATTCAAGTGCTTTTATAGCCACCTTACTTTTCTATTTCTTTCAGGTGAAAATAAAAAACTTTCTGTCAATTAAGGATGAAATTTGGACTGATTTGCATTCCGGATTGAATATTATCGGTAAATGCATTTTTTGTCCTCCTGATTAGTTTTCATTTAATTGTAATTTATCTTTTGTTTCCTTGAAGAATCGATTATCAATTTTTTTTATTTTTTCTTTTATTTTTTATTGTTTATTAACTTTGTTTATTAATTTGTTGTTTATTAAGTTGTTATTTATTTTTTACAGTGGGAGAAAATGGACGCGGAAAAAGCACATTTTTAAGCGCCATAAGATTTGTTTTCACGAATCAGTTTTCTTGCACAAGTCAGCAAGAAAAGGCAATATTTTTAAATAAAAAAAATAGTCCTGCCAGAGTTGATATAATTGTCAACGATCCTGACAATAAATTTTTGGTAATTTTTATTCCACTTTTTATTAACGTTTTATTTTTATAATTAAAAATGTGTCAAACACTTGTGGTCTTCGGTCATATTTTATTTTTATATTTTCAATACAATTCATTAAATTTATTTTTATATTTTCAATATAATTCAATAAATGTATTTTTATATTTTCAATATAATTTAAAAAATTTATTTTCAATATAATTTAAAAAATTTATTTTCAATATAATTTAAAAAATTTATTTTCATATTCAATACAATTCAATAAATGTATTTTTATATTTTCAATATAATTCAATAAATTTGTTTTTAATTTACTTTATTAATTTACAATCCATTTCTATTTTACTTTTTTTTTTTTATTTATAATTTATAATCTTACCAAATTACTGCAATTTTCATTTATTGCCTTTTCAGTTGGACCAAGAGACGATAATTTTCTCAAGACAATTAGAACCGAAAATTGACACGTATTTTTTAAACAATAAGAAAATCACAAAAGCGGACTTTTTCAATTTACTAGAAGATGCCGAATTTTCGACGAAAAATCCATTTTATGTCGTTCCTCAGGGAGAGGTAATTACAAAACAAAAAAACCTACAGAACTTGATTTTAAGTTTTTTAACTTTTTTTCTTCTTTCCAAAAACAGGCAACGAAAATCCCGAAATTATCCAGTAAAGCTCGTCTCGACATTTTTGAAGAATTTTCTGGATTTAAAAACCTAAAAGACAAACGGTTATTGAGTCAGAAACTTGATCAAGAGTTCAATTCAAATATGCAGATTCTCGAAAAAATACAAGAAAATTTTGGTAATTTGGCATTCCTTTAGAAAATTAATTTGCATTTGTATTTTTTTTTTGTATTCTCTTTCTATATTTTCTTTTTTTTTATTTTCTTTTTATTTTCTTTTGTATTTTCTTTTTCTGTATTTTCTTTTCTATCTTTTCTTTTTTTATTTTCTTCTGTATTTTCTTGTTTTTATTTTCTTCTGCATTTTCTTTTTCTTTATTTTCTTCTGCATTTTCGTTTTTTATTTTCTTCTGTATTTTCTTGTTTTTATTTTCTTCTGCATTTTTTTTTCTTTATTTTCTTCTGCATTTTCGTTTTTTATTTTCTTCTGTATTTTCTTGTTCTTATTTTCTTCTGTATTTTCTTTTTTTTTATTTTCTTCTGCATTTTCTTTTCTTTTTTTATTTTCTTCTGTATTTTTTTTTAATTATCTTCTGCATTTTCTTGTTTTTATTATCTTCTGCATTTTCTTGTTTTTATTTTCTTCTGCATTTTCGTTTTTTATTTTCTTCTGTATTTTTCATTTTATTTCCTTCTGCATTTTCTTTTCAATTTTTTATTTTCTTCCTTAATATTCCCATTCTTTGTTACATTCGCTTTTATCTAAAACTTGTCCTGCCTTAAATTGTTTCCTCATAGAACAAAAATGTTTAATTGAACACTGTTTTTCAGAGGACCGTCTTCAATTTCTGGAAGCTGACGTGAACGAAATGAAAGAATACAAACGACTAAGTAAACAACTCAAACATATTTCGCGAATAATCCTGAATCGAGAGATTGAAGGAATCGAAAATGAATTGCAAAATTTGAATCAAAAGGCTGCAAATCTACAAATGAAAAAAATAACCCTCGACAATGATTTTCGTAAAATTAATGAAAATTTAGAATTTCATTCCAATTTCATAGACTCCGTGGAAAATGAAATGGACCTTATTAACAGCAAAGAAAAGCATTTATCGTGAGTTAATTTCTTTGTTTTTAAAACACGAATATTTTATCACAAAATTTGATTATAGGAATTTTTTTCTTTTCATTTTTTCTTTTCATTTTTTTTCATTTTTTTTTCATTTTTTCTTTTCATTTTTTCATTCAATTACAAAATTGTAAAAACACTGAATATTGCAATTGAAAGTCAATTCGCATTTTTAAGAATAAAGAAGATTCACGATACAAAGGCCAAGAGGAAATTGGAAGCAAAAGTAAATAATTTAGAAAAGCAGGTGGTGGAACTTGAAAAAAATGAGTTGAAAATAAAAGAAGATTTAGAAAAAACGGTGCAGAAGAGCGAAGAATTCGAAGAGAAACTTCGAGCCGATATTCCGCAGGTGAATGATAGAAATGCAGAAAAAAGACAATTATTAAAAAATAATTACAAGACAAAAAACAATGCTTCTCTATGAGGAAGCAAAAATGAAAAGAAATTATAATTTTCAATTTTTAATAAAAAAAAAAAATGGTCATTTAATTCATTTTGCTTCCTTATGCTTTGTTTAATATTTTTTTTAAATAAAATAAATTTCTGTTGTGATTTTAGCCAAATTTTATATTTTATAGATAAAGTTTAATTTTAATTTCAATTCGTGTCAATGTTAATTTCAATTCGTGTCAATTTTAATTTCAATTCGTGTTAATTTTAATTTGTGCAAATTAAAATTAATTTTCAAGTACAACAAATTAAATTGCAAAATTTTTATTTACAGTTTCAAGAAAAATCGTCAGATTTGGCAAGTCTTGGCGAACAATTGACTTTGAAAATAATGCAATCCAATGAAATTATTGCAAAAAGGGGAAGAGTTCGTCAGTACAAAAGCAAGGTGAATTTTTCCAAATTTCCATTCAAGTTTTTTTTTATTTTCTTTCTTTTTAATTTTCTTTAATTTCCTTTCAAGTTCTTACTTTTCAACACATTTACATTTTCTTAGTTTCGCGACATTTCAACAAATTCATTTTTGGCAGAAAATTAAAAGAATTCGATGCACGGGATTTTTGTTCGTAGAATAAATTTTTGTTTGCAATTTCAGAGCGAACGAGACAGCTGGATACAAAATGAAATTTTTGTCCTCGATGAGCAGAAACTCGAAACTGAATCGGAGCTCAATGACGTAGATCAACAGATTGAAATCGAAGAAAAGACAAAGTCGAATTTGGAGAAAAAAATTAAAACCCTGGAAAAACATATTGAACTACAAAAGACAAAAATGGAGTCCAATTTTGAAAACGTTCACTCTTTGAAAAACGAGATGTCGGTCAATTCGAAAAAAATTGCCGAGTTGTTGGTTTCCTTTTTCTTTCGTTAAAAAATTATTTCTTTCAAATTTGGAACAGGGTTCTCGATTTTTATGTTTTAATTTATTCCGTTTAATTTTGTTCAATTATTTGAAATTTCATTTTTTGATTCTTCGCTAATTTTCATAGTTCTATGCTTAATTTTCTCTTTTAGTTTTTTTGTTTTTTGCTTTTTGTTTTTCGCTTTTTATTTTTTGCTTTTTATTTTTTGCTTTTTATTTTCATTATAGAATTTCAATTCACAGAAGTAATTGGCAATTTTTTTTAGGCGCGATCAACTCATCGAGAAAGAGAAAATTTTACACTCGAAAAAGTCAGAATTAGAGAAAGTTGAGCAAAAGCTGAGCAAAATTTTGCCGAAAAAGTGTTATAATGCGATGAAGAGCGTGAAGAAAGTTCTTGAAGTTCTCAGGTAAAACATGCAAAAATCGTAGGAGTTTACGACCTTTTTTTTAAAAAAAGTAGTTTTCTTTTTTTGAATGTAAATTCTTTTTTTTGAATGAAAATTCCTTTTTTTTTACAAAGAAAATTGTTTTTTAAAGAAATGTTTTCCTTTCGTCTTCTTTTCAAGGCATTTATTTTATTTTGGAAAGAAAATCATTTTTTTGAATCAAGATTATTCTGTTAAAAGAAAATTATTTTTTTGAAACAAAAGATTATTTTCTTGAAATAAAGTCATTTTTTTGAAACAAAAGATTATTTTGTTGAAATAAAATTATTTTTTTGAAACAAAAGATTATTTTTATTTATTTATTTAGAATTTTACACGGGTCAATAAGACCCGTATTTTGTTGAAATAAAATTATTTTTTTGAAACAAAAGATTATTTTCTTGAAATAAAATTATATTTTTGAAACAAAAGATTATTTTGTTGAAAGAAAATTATTTTTTTGAAACAAAAGATTATTTTCTTGAAATAAAATTATTGTTTTGAAACAAAAGATTATTTTGTTGAAAGAAAATACTTTTGTTAATAGAAAATTATCCTTTCGAAAGAAGATTATTGCTTTAAAAGGAAAATTGTTTTTTTGTGGCTGAAATTTGTGTTTCTTTTTCAGAGAACGAGACGAAAGTGTAGAAGAGTATCAGAATTTACTGATAGACAATTTTCAAGTGGTAAACGAAAAGTGCAATAATTTGGTGGAAAGTGTAGTTGGAAATCGTCTTTTCGAGCACGTGGTTGAATCGGATGATTTTGCGTCAAAAATAATTGACGAAATGAACCGTTGGGATTTTCCAGGCGAAGCGAATTTTCTGCCAATGAATCGTCTGCGCTTCGTGGACAAAGACGCCAATGTCGGCAACGATGTTTTCAGTGTACTCAGTTTCGTTACATACGAACCAAAATTCAACGGAGTCATGAGGTTCAAAATCATTTCAAAAAACACAAATATTTAATCTCCTTTTTTCGCGTCCTTTTCAGTTTTAAATATAGAATAATAATCCAATTGTTAACTAATTATTATTTCATAATTGTTTCATTATTTTTCCATTTTTTAATTATTTGATTATTTAATTATTTAATTATTATTTTATTATTCAATTATTTTATCTTTTAATTATTTAATTATTTTATTCAATTATTTTATTTTGTAATTATTATTACAAAATTATTATTATTATTATTATTTATTATTCAATTATTATGCAATTATTATTTAATCACAATTTCGTAATTATCTTAATTATTCTTTAATTATTATTTCACAATCAATTGATCCGAAATTCAATTTTTAACCTTTCCAGGTGTATTTTCGGAAATAAGTGGGTTTGCGGGGACATGTCGACGGCGGTGAAAAATGCAAGGGAACACAAGATCGATTTTTACACCCTCGATGGAGAACATGCCTACGGGAATGGAATTCTCGTCGGCGGATCGTCTCAGAGTTTAATTTCTCGAATCGAAATTTATGCAGAGAAAAAGCAACTCGAGCAAGATATTCAAATATTGCAGCAAGAAATGCAAATTATTGAAAATGAATTCAAAAACCTTAAACAGTCGCAATTAATCACCGAGAATAAAATTAATTCGCCGAAAATTGATCTCGGAGAGTACGTTTCCCTGGAAAATAAATTGGATTCAATTTCGGGAGTGGAAAAACAAAACTATTTTTATTACGAAATGATTGTTAAATTTAAGATTATAAAGAAGATAAATTTTTATATTTTTGTATACAAATTTCAGGGCCAAATTAGCGAAAATGAAATTAGACTTGGAAAATGAGATTTTGGGATTCAAGTTTCTCGAGGGAACACTCGCTGAGTTGAAGATTCGAAAAAATAATTTGGAATTCAAGTTGAAAACTATTGAAAGTAAAATTGAAAATTTCCGGGAAAATTTGAACGAAGACTTGGATTTGGACTCCCAATTGAACGAAGAAGAAGAGGATCTGGTATTTTTTATTTTAAAAAACGAGTAGTATTTTTACTTTTTAAAAAAGTGGTATTTTTCGTTTAAGAAAAATTCGTATTTTCAGTTTGAAAAAAAGTCGTATTTTTAATTTAAGGAAAAGTGGTATTTGAAATAGTCTTAAAAATAATTTTTACGATTGTTTTGAGAGTATATAATTTTGTTAACTTCTAACTGGAAGTTGTATGTTTTTAAAAAATGAAAAATGATCTTAGTTTGTTGAATTATGGAATTTGTTGCAGTTGAAGAATCTCGAGAGCGAAATTACTGTGTTGCGAAAAGAAAGAGAAGTGAAGAGAAAAATGGTAGACGCTTTGAAGGAGAGGAAGGAAAAATTTGAAATTGTTCTAAACGATAAACTAAGAAAGGAAATCGAGGATTTGAAGAATAAAATGGAAACTATAAAGTTCACGAAAGAAAAATTGAAACTGGAAATAAGAGACTTGCAGCTAAAATTCGTGGATTTTGAAAACAGTGAAGCCTTGGAGCAAGATAATGAAACTTTGAACACAGATATTGAAGATCTTAAAAAAAAGGTGAAAATATTGCCAGAGAGTTTATAAATTTTATTTTATTATCTAATTATGTTTTATCTTTTTATTTTTATTATTTTGTTTATTTCTTTTGTCATTATTTTATTTCTTTTGTCACTGTTTTATTTCTTTCGCTACTATTTTATCTATTTATTTTGCCACTATTTTATTTCTTTCGTCACTGTTTTATTTCTTTTGCTACTATTTTATTTATTTATTTTGCCACTATTTTATTTTTTTCTTTTACTATTATTTTATTTATTTCTTTTGCTACTATTTTATTTATTTATTTTCCACTATTTTATTTATTTATTTATTTTGCCACTATTTTATTTATTTATTTATTTTGTCACTATTTTATGTATTTCTTTTACTATTATTTTATTTGTTTTCTATTGTCACTAATTTATTTATTTATTTCTTTTGCTACTATTTTATTTATTTATTTTCCACTATTTTATTTATTTATTTATTTTGCCACTATTTTATTTATTTCTTTTACTATTTTATTTGTATTTTCTTGTAACTATTTTATTTCCTTCTTTCTTTTGTCGCTATTTTATTCCTTTCTTTTCTTTATCACTTATTTTCTGTCTTTTGTCACTATTTTTTTGTTTCTTCGTTTACTATCTTGTTTCTTTGATCGCTGTTAATAACAATAAACTTTTTATTCCAGAAAGTGGAAGCAGAGGAAGAACTGAAAAACATGAAACCGAATCGAGAGAAACTTGACGAAAATTTGAAAAATGCAGAAAATCAGATAGAAGAAAATAATTTGAAAATTAGCGAATTAATGAGTCAACGAGAAAACTGTTTAAAGGAAATTAGTGACTTGAAAATCGCTCGTTCACATGATGAAAATTTAGAAAATGAGCCAACTCGAAATTTACAGAATAGACGCAATAAGTTATTAAAGAAGACTCGAAAGATGAAGTAATTTCAAAATTATTCTTCGCCTTTTTTTATTCATTAGACAAATAAATATAAAATAAAAATAGGACGCAGAATAGTAATTTAACATCTTATTTTGTTCCATATTTATTTACTTTTTTATATTCGTTCTGTTTTTATATTTATGTCTAATATTTTTTCTATTTGTTAACTATTTTTCATTTTTATTTGTTTTTCATTCTTTTCTGTTTTTATATTTTTGTTTGGCTTTTATTTTTATTTTGTTTCCTTCTTGCATTTGTTTTCTATTCTTATTCGTTTTTTATTCTTAAGTATTTTTTATTCTTATTTGTTTTCTATTCTTATTCGCTTTTTAATCTTATTTGCTTTTTATTCTTATTTGCGTTTTATTCTTAAGTATTTTTTATTCTTATTCGCTTTTTAATCTTATTTGCTTTTTATTCTTATGTATTTTTTATTCTTATTTGTTTTTTATTGTTATCTAATTTTTATTGTTATCTATTTTTACTATTATCTATTTTATATTTTTATTTGTTTTTCATTCTTAGCTATTTTCTATTTTTATTTGTTTTCTATTTTTATTTGTCTTCTATTTTTATATATCTTTATTTTTGTTTTCTATTTTTATTTTGTTTCCTTTTAGCATCTGTTTTCTATTTTCCTTTGTTATTCTTATCAATTTTCTATTTTTGTTTGTTTTTCATTCCTATCTATTTTCTATTCTTATTTTGTTTCTTTTTTACATTTATTTCCTATTTTTACTTGTTTTTATTATCTATTTTCTATTCTTATTTTGTTTCTTTTTTACATTTATTTCCTATTTTTACTTGTTTTTATTCTCTATTTTCTATTTTTATTTGTCTATTATTTTTAAATGTCTCTTATTTTTGTTTGTTTTCTATTTTGTTTTTTATTTTCATTCGTTTTTATTTTTATTCGTTTTTATCTTTATTCGTTTGTATTTTTATTCGTTTTTATTTTTATTCGTTTTTATTTTCATTCGTTTTTATTTTTATTCGTTTTTGTTTTTATTCGTTTTTATTTTTATTAGTTTTTATTTTTATTCGTTTTTATTTTTATTCGCTTGTAGACCTATCGCCCGGTAAAAAAATTTATTGTTTTTTTGCTTCCTTTTTTTTTATATTTTATATTTCTATTTATTCTTTTGTTTCTGCTTTGTTTTCTACATTGCTGTTTCTCTTTATTTATTTTTTTCTTTATTTTTATTTATCGTTGTTTATTATTTCTATTTATCTTTACATTTATTGATTTTTTAAAAATTCACTGATAATGTTTCTCTAACAGATTGGATCCAAAGGCAATTGAAAATCATGAAAAAGTAGAGAATTTCAAAAAAGAGTTTCAAGCGGAAATCGAAAAGCTGAAACTATTGGAAAATTCAAGTGAATTAGAAGCAAATAACGCGATTTCAGGCAACGAACTATTTAATGAAGAATTTACAAAAGTAGGTCTTAAGTCAATTTTCATTCAGTATTTTCAAGTTTCCTTTAATATTTAAATTTTTCGTTTAGTATGTGAAAGCTTTTTTGTAATATTTTAAAGCATTTCTTTTAATTTATAAACATAGGTATTTTATTATTTTTATTCTATTATAACAACTTTTATATATTGTACAATTTATTGATTATTAATTTTTGTTTTTTATTATTTATTTTACTATTTTATTATTTATATTATCATTTTATTATTTATTTTACTATTTTATTATTTATTTTATCATTTTATTATTTATTTTACCATTTTATTATCTATTATTTATTTTACCATTTTATTTATTTTACCATTTTATTATTTATTTTATCATTTTATTATTTATTTTACCATTTTATTATTTATTAATAAATCTCTTATTCATTAATAAATATCTTTAAAAAACTTTTTCAGTTTGCGCAAAATTTTGACAAATATTTTAAAAAACTTGTAACAAACGGAAAAGGAGAATTAATTCTACAACAAACTTCTTTAGATCCAGAATTGTCTGACTCTTACGCAGGAATCGGTATTTTTATTATTACCTATATTAATTATTTACAATGTGACGAAAAGTATGAAAAAAGCCCATTATTCTATTAATAATATTATTATCATTATTATTGTATATAATAATCTTCTTAATTATTAATAATAATTTATTAATATCGTTGAATTGAGTCAACTATTATTAATTCAAGATTTTTAATTTCTCTTTATAGACATTCGTGTAACACTTTCTGGACAAGAAAAGCAGAGTTTAAAAAGTTTGTCAGGAGGAGAAAAAAGCATCGTGTCTCTTGCTTTTATTTTGTCTGCTGCAAAAAATAATCCCCCGCCATTTTTCATTTTCGATGAATTCGACGCTGCACTTTCTGAATCGAATTCTCAACTTTTTGTGAAAATAATTAAAAAAATTAGCCAAGGAGTTCAAATTTTCATGTCGACATTCAAGTAAATTCAACATTATTTTTTACATTTCATTTTCTCGCTTTTCTCCGTTTTCTTATCTTTCTCCGTTTTTTATTTTTCTTCGCTTTTTAATTTCTTCTTTTTTATCTCTCCGTTTTTCCTTTCTTGTATCTTTCTATTTTTTCTTTAACTTTTCTATATTATGTTTCTTTAATTTTTTTATATTATATTTCTTTAATTTTTCTCTATTATGTTTCTTTAGTTCCCTTTTGCTCAGAATTGTCTTCCTCTTTTTTTTCATTCGATATTTCAAATTTAATAAAAGTAACAAATAAAATAAATATTTTTTTTGTTATTTTCAGGGAAAAAATAATGAACGAAGGAAATCAATTGTTCCAAGTGACGATGTTGAACAATAATTCGAGCATACAAGCAGTTTCTTCACAAGATGAAAATATTGAAGACTGATTCGCCCTGGTATTATGAATATTTGTTTTTTATTTTAATCCTAAAACTTGTGATTTTTCGTCTTTTTTTACCAAATTGATAATCCCCGTGAAAACTTGTGATTGAAATTGTTAACATTAATTTTAAACTTTCAACAAAAATGTTTCGATGAACAAAAACAATTTTAAAACGGTTTTCATTTTAAAGTCTTTTTATAATTTTTTTTTTACCGTTTTTGAATATTTTTGACACTATCTCGGTTTAAGAAAAAACATTTTCGAATGTTTTGAAAGTATTTTAAAATTTTGAACGTTTTTGATTTTTTTTATTGTATTTGAAAGTTCTTCAGTATTTTTGAATGTTTTTTTATTGTTTTTAAAAAGATTTTGAGTGTTCTTAAAGTTCTTGAGTTTGTTTCAAAATTTTTGAGTGTTTTTCAAAGTTTTTGTGTGTTTTTAAAGTTTTGTGCGTTTTTCAAAGTTTTTGTGCGTTTTTCAAAGTTTTTGAGTATTTTTTAAAGTTTTTGTGCGGTTTTCAAAGTTTTTGAGTATTTTTTAAAGTTTTTGTGCGTTTCTTAAAGTTTTTGTGCTTTTTTCAAAGTTTTTGGGTTTTTTTCAAAGTTTTTTTTTTTTTTTCTATTCTTTCAGTTTCTAAATGTTTTGAATATTTTGGAAAGATTTTTAAAATGCGACAGTTCTTAGCTTTGAGTTTAGAAATTTTTAAATACTTTTTGAAGGCGATTGTAAACTTGTAAAAGCGTCGATAAAAGCGGGAATAAAGAATAAAAAAATACACTCAATGTTACAATTTATTTGAAAATTGTCTTTTATTGCGTACGTTTTATAAAAAGCTTTGAATCAATTCGACAACTATTTGGAAACCTTTCTTCTTCGGCGTTAGATCGTAGATATCAAAAATATTTCAAACTTTATAAACTTAAACGACAATTTTTTAATTGAAAAATATGTATAGCTAAAAGCACAAAATGTGTAAATAAATACACAATGTGTAATTAAAAGCACAAAATGTGTAAATAAATACACAAAATGTGTAAATAAATACACAATGTGTAATTAAAAGCACAAAATGTGTAATTAGAAACACAAAATGTGTGATTAAGAACACAAAATGTGTAATTAAAAACACAAAACGTGTAATTTTGTTACACTTGCGAAAAATTAATCACAAGGCGCACAAAATATGTAACTTTCGAAATTAATTGGGAATTCATCATCTAAAATGTACAATTCTGCGTGAATTGTCTAAAATGGAATAATTTGACTAATCTAAAAAAATACTAGCTTACATAAAATACTAGTTTACTATTTAAACTAAAATAAACTATTGTACTTAATTATCTAAAATATACAAGATGTTTAATTTTTTATACAAGTTAATTATTACACAGCTATTATTACATTTTCCTAATTAAGACTGAAATTATTCAAAATTTGTCTTTTAGTATTTATTAAGCTTATTTATTTTTCACAGTGTTTAGAATTTGAATATCTTTCTCAACATTTAATATTTTCATAAATCATTTTCAACATTTTTATTATTTTCACATCTCTCCATATTTTTACTATTTTCACATTTCTCAACATTTTTATTATTTTCACATCTCTCTCAATATTTTTATTATTTTCACATCCCTCTCCACATTTTTATTATTTTCACATTTCTTAACATTTTTATTATTTTCACATTTTTATTATTTTCACATCCTTCTCCACATTTTTATTATTTTCACATTTCTCAACATTTTTATTATTTTCACATTTTTATTATTTTCACATCTCTCTCAACATTTAATATTTTCAATCCTACGTTACTTAAGCTTATATTTACACATAGAAACATTCTTTATAGACAAAAATACGAGTCTGCTCAATTTAACAATTAATATGCTAATATCATTTAACGAATTATCTATATTATTAATTAGCAAAAAAAACGAAAAAATTACACTATGTACAATTTTCTCAAGAAATTATGTACAAAAACTAAAATTATCTTAAAATGTACATGGACAATCAGATATATAATTACAAAAATAACACTGAATCTATTTTCTTTCCTCAAAAATACAAGTTGGCTTACAAAATGCAAATTTTAAAAAAGTTGACATGGAAAGAGAAAATCTTTTTCTTTTTCAAAGAAAAAAACTGAAATTTCAATTTTTAAAGAAAAGTTGAAATTGAAGATTCTTTCTTCCCCTATTATTTTATTTGGCGAATTTAAGTATTTTGTGATTTCAAATTCCTGTCATTTCCAAATTCCCTTAATTTTCAAATCGTATTTTTCGTATTTTTAAAATCCCTGCTGATCATAACCCTCAATTTTCCAAATTCATGCATGCAACGATGTCAATTCAAATTTTTCAATTCCAATTTTTCCGCAATTCTTTCCCCCTTAAAATTCATCCTTCCTTTTATTTTTCATCTCCTTGATATCCTGCAACTCAATTCTTTTCAAAATCTCCAAAGCCTTTTTTTCCACACCCTCGTTCTCTTGTTCCACTTTTTTCATTTCCAACAACTTGGAATCAAGCTCCAATTTGATATTATTCAAAAGACTGACAAGTTTGTCCAGCTTTTTCTCATCTTTTGTACTTTCCTGGACGGCTTTCTCGAGTTTCAAGGCAATTTGCGCGTTTATCAATTTCTCAACATCGGGGAATTTTTCCTTCTCAGTGTCGTCCACGGATTTGAAGGTTAGGAAGCTATTCGGCACTTGCTCGAGGACTTTTTCGGGGTCAATTTCACCCGGGACGAGTTCGCTCAATTCTTCGAGGAACCAGCGCATCTGGAACTCGACTTCAAACCCGTTAATTTGCTTCATTCCGACGCCTCGGGACAAATAAATAATTTTGAAGTAGTTTTTCAGGTCGAGGAGATTCAGTCCGATTCCTCGATTTTTTGCCTGGAGACTGAAAAGGGAGTCGACGAGCACCTGTCGCAGGGCAAGCCATTGTTTTTCGTAGAGGGAATCGCGGACGATGATTTTTTTGGGCAGGATCTCAATTCCGGGTATGATTTTAATGCGGGTTTCAACAGGGAAATAGGCCATTTTTAGAAAAGATTGCAGATGATTGTAGCGAACAAAATGAGCGTATCCTGGTGGAATTTCTTCAGGATTTTCTTCCGTTTCTGGAGCCCTGGTTGGCTGATTCTGTTTGGGAAAACGCAAATTTTTTTAGTATTGAAAATATCAATTTTATTAGTGTCTATATCAATTATCAGTGACACTGAAGAAAGGGACAGGCATTTGAAATTAGGTTATGTTTGCTGACAGTTTTAACTTAATTAATGCTTTCTTTTTAATTATTTGCAACGAAAACAAGTTTTTCTTGGATAGCTTTTTTGCATACTGTCGAGAAAAACCGTTTTTGTCTGCAAATTATTAAAAGGGAAGCTTTAATTAAGTTAAAACTATCAGCATTTTTAGAAAATTGGTTTTGAACCGAAATTGATCAATTTTTTATTAAGATTTGATTACAATTAGAAGCAAAATTTTGTTGCTACTTAATGAAATTTGATAAAATTTACTAATGAATTTACTGTTACTAATGAAAAAGTATTGATATTTTAGATGATTTGTGAAAGAATTGAGTTTAATTGTGCTTTAATGAAATATTAATTCATGTTAAAATTGAAGTACTAGTCTGTGACTTCAAGTGCGTGTTTTCTCTTTAATCTCTTGTACAAAAGAATATAAATTAATTTATTCTCATTTAATTATTACGCAAAGTGTTTAATTCTGCTATTTCTGAATGTAATCAGTGTCTAATAACTTTTAATTTAATGACTTAACCTGCCCACCTCGCGGTAACTTCCTGTAGATTTTTATTTTACCGACACATATATATGTAGAAAAATTAATGATATTTATATATCTATATGTATGTCGGTAAAATAAAAATTACAGGAAGTTACCGCGCGGTGGTCAGGTTGACGTCACATTAAAATACTCTATTATTAAATTAAAATTAATTTTGAAAAGATTTATTTTACGAATTTTTACCTTTAGGAATTTGAATTCGTAAACGATTTAAATTCGAAAACGATTTATATTCAGAAAGGATTCTAATTTTAAAAGATTTTGTTATTTTGAAACGATTTAAATTTGAAAGGATTTTTATTTTAAAACGATTCAAATTCGAAAAGGATTCTAATTTTGAAACAATTTTAATCTTGAAACGATTTTAATTTTAAAACGATATTAATTTTGAAACGATTTTAATTTTAAAACGATATTAATTTTGAAACAATTCAATTTCGAAAACGATTCTAATTTTGCAATAATGACGGGAATTTTAGGAAATATTTCTTTTTTTATTTCACGGAATCGTTTCAATGAAATTATAATTTTTATTTGTATCAAGAATTGACTATTGTGTTACATTATTATGTCTTTTTTTAATTTAGAATATTAAGAGGATTGAGGTATTTTAAAATGACTGAATTATAATTTTTATATTATATAGTAAATAATTAAATAATTTCATACTTTAGAACGATGAAATTTTCATTATAATAAAAAATCACTATTCTGCAAATGCCTGTAATTCGAAAAATAATATTGTTAAAATCAACTTTTTTCGACAATTCCATCGTGAATTTTGACAATTTTGAAAAAAAATTCCGAGTTCAGAAACAATTGACAATGAAAACAACAATTTCAAAAATTAATGACATTTTTGTTAATAATTGTTTTTGTAACTTGATTTTAAAAATTTCTTCCAGCATTTTAGACTTTGGAAAAAAAGACAATTATAAAAATCTATAATTTTCATTACACATAATAATGAAAATAAATAAACGCACAATAATGAAAAATAAACGCGTAATAACGACAAAAATAACCGCGCAATAACGACAAAAATAAACTCGCAATAATAGAAAAAAAATAATTTTGAAAAATTGAAATTTTGGCGGGTTTAAATAAAAAAAGTTCGTAAAGTTGAATAAAGGAGAAAAATAACTCAAATAAAAAAAAAGTAAACAAAACTGAAGACAATAGAAACAAAAAAATGAAAACAATAGAAACAAAAAATGAAAACAATACAAACAAAAACTGAAAACAATAGAAAAAAAACTGAAAACAATAGAAAAAAAACTGAAAATAGAAACAAAATCTAAAAAAAAATTAAAAATTAAAATGACAAATTTTATTATGCAAAACAGACTTTTATTTTACAATTTTCTTTTTTTTCGAGTTTTCATACAAAAAGAATACATTTTCTTTTAATGAATTTCAAAATTATTTAAGTTCATGTACTGTAAGAGAAATTTTCGGTTTTTAACATTTAATAGATGAGACATCAATAAAATCTTCGAAAATTGAATTTTATAACAAAAATATTTACTTTTTTCAATTTCGTGCTATTTGGTCTTTTTAATAATAATTAAAATACGATTTTACTTTTTTTTTTACAATAAACAAAAATGTGAAAGGTTTCAGAAAAAATGTGAAAGAAAATAAACTGAATAATTAATTGACAAAAGAGTGTAAAATTTCTAATAAAAGGAAAAACAAAAGAAAAAACAAAACAAAATAATTAATAAAAGAGAATAAAGTTAATAATTAATTGACAAGAGTGTAAAATTTGTAAAAAAAAAATGTATAGACAAGTAAAAAATTGACAAGTAAAAAATTGACAAGTAAAAAATTGACAAGCGGAAAATTAATTAATAAGCGAGAATTAATTAACAAGCGAAAATTAATTAACAAGCAAAAATTAATTAACAAACAGAAAATTGCCAGACAAATAAAAAATTCAATAAAAATAAAAAGAAACAAATGAACAATCATCAAATTAAAAATGATAAAAAACAAGAATCGAAAGTAGCACGAAATTCAAAAATTGTAAATGAATATTCAAATAAATCGAAATTGTAACTATTTCACAATATTTATAATTTCACAATATTTATAATTTTTATATCTTTTTCAACATTCAATAATATTTTCTATCCGACGTATATTATTTCTTTTTCAATATTTACAATTTAAAACATATTCTACAGTCGAGGAAAACAAAAAATTCTCCATTTAGTAAAAATTACATCAATTATAAAAAACTAGGAGGCAAATAATTAACATTATTATGTACAATTCTTTCAGTAAATTATGTACAAAGAGTAAAATTACAGTAAACTGTACAGCGACAATTATAGAATTTAAAAAACGGATTTTTGCAAAGGAATAGATTTTCACAAATTTAGCAACATTCAATTTAATTTTTATTCCATTTAATTTCAACTTTAAATCGCTTCCAATTTTGAATCGTTTCCGATTTTAAATCGCTTCCAATTTGGAATTTTTCCGACTTTGAATCGCTTCCAAATTCAAATAATTTCCGACTTTGATTCGCTTCCAATTTTGAATTGTTCCCGACTTTAAATCGCTTCCAATTTTGAATCGTCCCCGACTTTAAATCGCTTCCAATTTTGAATCATTTCCGACTTAAAATTGCTTCCAATTTTGAATCATTTCCGACTTTCAATCGCTTCCAAATTCAAATAATTTCCGACTTTGATTCGCTTCCAATTTTGAATCATTTCCGACTTAAAATCGCTTCCAATTTTTGAATCATTTCCGACTTTGAATCGCTTCCAAATTCAAATAATTTCCGACTTTGATTCGCTTCCAATTTTGAATCATTTCTGACTTAAAATCGCTTCCAATTTTGAATCATTTCCGACTTTGAATCGCTTCCAAATTCAAATAATTTCCGACTTTGAATCGCGTCCAAATTTTTAACATTTCCGATTTTGGATGTCTTCAAAATTTAAATCGCTTCAAAATTTGAATAATTTCCGTCTTTGAATTTTCCCATTTCGTGTTCTTTATAACTCTTCAAATTAATTTCAATTCAAAAATAAAAAAAGCCAAAAAAATCCCTTCTGCATTCCGTTAAGACCTCATCCATTCATACATTAAATAAATAAACAAAAAAAATTGTAAATTGCCTTTTCAAATTGAAATCCAAAAATCAATTCCTTTCCAAATTTCCCTCATTCAAAAAATCCGACTAATTTTTCAAAAAAGCGCTTCGTTACAATTCATCAAGTACCCTTTTCAATTCTTTCATTTCTCTTTTCTTTTCTTTCACCAATTTTTCCATTTTTGACTCGACATCCCAAACCAGCTTTTTCAAATCCTCTTCCTCTTTCCCTTTTTTAGAATCTGCCTCGCCGTTTAACATTTCCAAAATCATCATCAATTTCCCTGCAGCTTCCAATTTTCCCGCAAACTTTAATTGGTTTGAATTAACTGCATTTAGCAAATGTTCATTTTCCTCGGCATATTTCCGGAATTTCCAAAAATTTTCGCTCTCTTCTCTAATCATCGAGAGGCCAATCACTTGATCAAGTTCCTCCAAATTCAGGGAAAAGCGCTTTAAATTTTCCCCCTCGTTTAACGAGAAAATTCTCTTCTCTTTTTCCTCTTTATTTTCTTCCGTTTCCTCTTTATTTTCCTCTTTCTCCTCCTTATTTTCCTCTTTTTCCTCTTTCTCCTTTTTATTTTCCTCTTTTTCCACTTTTTCCTCTTTTTCCTCTTTTTCCTCTTTTTCCACTTTTTCCACTTTTTCCTCTTTTCCCTCTTTATTTTCTTCCTTTTCTTCCTTTTCTTCCGAATTTTCCTTCTTTTCTTCTACATTCTTTTCTTTTGAATTTTTATTATTTTCTTCCGAATTTTCCATCTTTTCTGAATTTTTGTTTTCTAAATTTTTATTTTCTTCTGCATTTTCCTCCTCTTCTCTTAAATTTTCTTTCTTTTCTTCTAGAAAACTTTTCCCCCTGCATGAATAATTTTCCTTTTCCTTCTCATTTTCCTCCTTTGGAGAATTTTCCTTCTTCTGTAAATAATTTTCTATTTCTTCATTCTTTTCCTCCTCCTGCGGATGATTTTCCACCTCCTGAGAATTTTCTTTATTCTGCGGATGATTTTCCACCTCCTGAGAATTTTCTTTATTCTGCGGAACATTTTCCACCTCCTGAGAATTTTCTTTATTCTGCGGAACATTTTCCACCTCTTGAGAATTTTCTTTATTCTGCAAAACATTTTCCACCTCCCGTGAATTTTCTTTCTGTTGCGAATAATTTTCTTTCTTATGCCAATTTTCTTTCTTTTCCGAATAGTTTTCCATCTGAAAATTTTCCACCTCCTGAGAATTTTCTTTACCCTGTGAAAATTTTCCAAGATAATTTTCTTTCTCGCGAAAATAATTTTCCATCTCCTGCGAATTTTCCACCTTCGAATTTTCTCTTTTCTGCCAATAATTTTCCACCTTCAACTCATTTTCTTTCTTTTCTGAATAATTTTTCATCTCCTGCGAATTTTCCACCTCCGAATATTCCTTCTTTTGCGAATTTTCCTTCCTCCCTGAATAATTTTCGTTCTCTTGAAAATAATTTTTCATCTCCTGCGAATTTTCTCTCTTCTGCGAATAATTTTCCACCTTCAACGCATTTTCTTTCTTCTCTGAATAATTTTCCACCTCCTGCGCATTTTCTTTCTTCCCAGAATAATTCTCCATCTTGCTTGAATAATTTTCCACCTGCAAGTTTTCTTTCTCCAGCGAATAATTTTCCACCTCCAGAGAATTTTCTTTCCTCTGAAAAGAATTTTCCATCTCCTGCGAGTTTTCCACCTCCGAATATTCTTCCTTTTGCGAATTTTCCTTCCTCCCTGAATAATTGTCGTTCTCTTGAAAATAATTTTCCACCTCCTGCGAATTTTCTTTCTTCTCCGAATAATTTTCCACCTCCTGCGCATTTTCTTTCTTCTCCGAATAATTTTCCACCTCCCGCGAATTTTCCACCTTCCTTGAATAATTTTCCACCTCCCGCGAATTTTCCACCTTCCTGGAATAATTTTCCACACTGCTTTCCCGAGAAAAATTGTCCGGATAATAGCGCAGATTGTTTTCCTTCAAATAATGATCCCCCCCTGCATATTTTTCCCCCTCTCTGGACTCCCCCACCCTCTTGGCTCGCGCCTTTTCCTCCTTGCGCAAAAAATGTTCCCCCTTGCGTAAATAATTTTCCTCCTTGCGCAAAAAATTCTCCTCCTTCCCGGACGAGTTGTCGCCCGTTCCCGGAGAATTTATTCCCGCGTCCCCCTTCAATTTGAACTCCTTTTCGTGGATTTGGCTGACAAATGTGTTTGGCACGTGTTCTAGAATATCGCTGGCGTTTATTGCACGCGGAGTGAGTTCACTGAGCTCCCTGAGGAACCAGATTATCTGCAAGAGGACGGCGGAATTGTTGACTCGCTCCATTTTCTCGCCCCGGTCGAGCATGAGGATTTTGAAGTAGTTTTTGAGCACGGGCAGACGGATTGAGAATCCTGAGCCTTTTGCGTCGGGGGAGTAGAGGGAGTCGACGAGGATCTGCTTCAGGGCGCGCCACTGTCGCTCGTTGATGGAATTGCGCTCGGGGAGGATTTTGGGTTGAGCTGGGGGTTCGGATTTGGCCATTATTCGAAACTCTTTCATCTTGACCTGGATGAATGCCTGGAGATGGGAATAATCCAAAAAGTGCGCAAACTCGTTGCCCAATTGGTCACTTTTTCCCGTCGCTGGAGATCCCGTTTGGCTCAGCTTGAAAAAGAAAAGGTCAAAATCCCAGGATTCTTATGAGAGAGGATTCTCTTTTGTTCGTGGAAAACAAACTTGCATGCTTGGAAGATGTTTTTTTTTTTTAAGGAAGAGACAAAAAATCGTGCGATTCTAGCCATTCAGATAATTTTTGGTTTTAATGCCAGGTTTCAAAAGGGGTGAGACAAATATTCATAAACAATAGTAATAATTGGGAATAATTAATAATAATTGCAAATGATTAGAAAAAATGAATAATAATTGATAATTAATTAATAATGAATAATGATTAATAATGAAGAATAATAATTGATAATTAATTAATAATGAATAATAATTGGTAATTAACTAATAATGAATAATAATAATTAATAAGGAAGAATAATAATTGATAATTAATTAATAATGAATAATTATTAATAATGAAGAATAATAATTAATAATGAAGAATAATAATTGATAATTAATTAATAATGAATAATAATTGGTAATTAACTAATAATGAAGAATAATAATTGATAATTAATTAATAATTGATAATTAATTAATAATTGGTAATTAATTAATAATTGGTAATTAATTAATAATGAAGAATAATAATTGATGATTAATTAATAATGAATAATAATTAATAATGAAAAATAATAATTGATAAATAATTAATAATGAAGAATAATATTTGATAATTAATTAATAATGAAGAATAATTATTAATAGCAGGGTTTCTACAAATTTTTCTTCACAAATTTCCATGATTACTCCATGATTATTCATGAAAAAAATGTTCATGACCTTTTTTCTTAATATTATGTATAAAGAATGAATTTTTCAATATTTTGTAACAATTGAAATTGCTTTTGAAATAATGGAGGATTTTTAATGCTCTAAGGTTCATTGCAAAAATAATTTGTTTTGGAATTTAGCTTTTAAGTATTTTTAAATATTTCGAGGAATTTTTAAATATTTCAAAGTATTTTGAAGTAATTTGAAGTATTTCGAAATATTTTAAAGAATCTTTAAGTATCTTGGAATATTTGGATGTCTTTAAAAATATTTTAAAATACTACAATAAAGGATTTTGAAGTTTTCTAAATTAATTTTAAGTATTTTTAAATATTCTAAAGGATTCTTAAATATTTTCAAGTATTTTGAATTAATGTCAAGAATTTGAGAGTAGTTTTAAGTCTTTTGAAATATTTTAAAGAAATTTGAAGTATTTTTAAATAATTTGAAGTATTTTAAAATAGTCTGAAGTATCTGAAAGTAGTTTTAAGTCTTTTGAAATATTTGAGAGAAATTTTAAGTATTTTCAAATAATTGGAAGTATTTTCAAGTAGTCTGAAGTATCTAAATATCTAAAATTATAATCTAAGATTATCTAAATATTTTGTAGTATTTTTAAGTGTTTTTGAATATTTTAAAGTATTTTGAAATACTTTTAAGTGATTTTAAGTATTTTTAAATATTTTGAGAAATTTATAAATATTTTGATGTCATTTAAAATATTTTAAAATACTACAATAAAGAATTTTGAAGTATTCCAGATTAATTTTAAGTATTTTGAAATATTCTAAAGGATTCTTAAATAATTTGAAGTATTTTAAATCAATCTCAAGCATTTTAAAGTAGTTTTAAGTCTTTTGAAATATTTTAAAGAAATTTGAAGTATTTTTAAATAATTTGAAGTATTTTCAAATAGTCTAAAGTATTTGAAAGTAGTTTTAAGTCTTTTGAAATATTTGAAAGCAATTTTAAGTTTTTTTAAATAATTGGGAGTATTTTCAAGTAGTCTGAAGTATCTAAATATCTAAAATTATAATCTACGATTATCTAACTATTTTGTAGTATTTTTAAGTGTTTTTAAATATTTTGAAGTGTTTTTAAATATTTTGAAGTATTTTGAAATATTCTTAAGTGATTTTAAGTATTTTAAAGTATTTTGAGAAATTTATAAATATTTTGAGGAATTTATAAATATTTTAAAGTATTTTGAAGTAATCTAAAATATTTCAAAATTTCTTAAAGAAACTTTAAGTATCTTTAAATATTTTGATGTCTTTTAAAATATTTTAAAATACTACAATAAAGGATTTTAAAATATTCTAGATTAATTTTAAGTATTTTGAAATATTCTAAAGGATTCTTAAATAATTTGAAGTATTTTCAAGTAGTCTGAAGTATCACAAAGTAATGTTAAGATTATCTAAATATTTTGTAGTATTTTTATGTGTTTTTAAATATTTTGAAGTATTTTGAAATATTCTTAAGTGATTTTAAGTATTTTAAAATATTTTGAGAAATTTATAAATATTTTGAGGAATTTATAAATATTTTAAAGTATTTTAAAGTAGTCTGAAGCATTTTAAAGTAGTTTTGAGTATTTCGATAATTTTTAAACATATTTTAAGTATTTTTAAGAATTTAATTAATTTAATTAATTTAATTAATTTCATTTAAAAATATTTTGAAGTTTTTATGTAAAAAAAGAAGCATACAATTTTTTTTGAAACTTAAGAAGCATCATAAACTAAAGAAAATAAATAAATAAAAATAAATTTCATTGACATAAATGAAAATTCCATGAGATTTCCATGATTCCATGAGGAATAATAAAGTTCCATGAAAATTTCAGGTTTTCCATGTTTTCCATGTTTTTCAGAATTGTAGAAACCCTAAATAATGATAAATAATAGTTAATAATTAATAATAATAAAGAATAATTAATAATAATTGGAAATAATTCAGAATCGAATTTTTTGAATTATCTTAGATAATTCTACAAATAATTCAGAATAGTTAAGAAGAGTAATAAGAGTAATAAAAATAAATAACAAATTAAAATAATAATCATCATTTTAATAATCATACAAAGTTGAAAATAAAAATAATAATAAATAAAAGAAAACAAAAAATAATTAGGAACGTGATTTTAAAAATGACAAAGAAATGACAATTAATTCAAAAATAGTAAGAAAACAATTATCTCAAGAGTAGTAACTTAAAAACAAAACAAAAATTATTTTTTACGTAAATAAAATAAAATGTAAATAAAAGTATTTTTCATAACTATAAAAACTAAATTTAAAGGAAAATAGCAATAGCAATAGCAATAGCAATAATAATAATAATAATAATAATGGGGAATCACTCTGTGATCAGTTCACACACTGCGAACTGTGAGAGATGCGTCAACTTCCGAGGTCCTCGTCCTAT
>WNHD01000455.1:0-33961 GCA_011057455.1 Ganaspis sp. Gsp50
AATGATATTTATATATCTATATGTATGTCGGTAAAATAAAAATCTACAGGAAGTTACCGCGCGGTGGGCAGGTTGACGTCACATTAAAATACTCTATACATTTCAAAATCGATCGATTAATCGATTTTTGTGCAATTGTTTTTTGAGGTTATGTTTTTCATCTAAAATATGTTATTCCCTGGATTTGTTGCTAATTGAAGAACTAATTAAAGCTTAATTTAAACAATTAATACAAATTAAACCAAGTGAAATGATTATTGAAAAAATAGAGGTAAATTTTGTCAGTTTTTTTAGTAATATAATTAAAAGAAAACTCAATTATTCGATGAAAAGAATTTGTTAAAAACCATCTGCAGTCTTCAGTTCTGAAAAGCATAAATTAAAATAAGCATTTTTTTGGAAAAAGAAAAAGGCAACATTTGATTGAGTGTGTCGTGTGTACGACATATATTCCAAATAATATATTAACAGTGTCGCGCAATAATAAAGAGTACGAATTTTTTTTGAATTACAATTGTTTTCACTTGTTTCACCGAATTCAATAATGAATTCATTTTTATTTTCACAAGTTAAAATGACAGTTTTTCTAGTTTCTTTGTTTTCGCTGGTGATGTCTTGCAGCTAAAGGCATTTACTTTTGTAAAAAATAGTATTACATTTGCAATCAAAGTATTTATAAATAATTAAAAATTATCGGGCATCGCAGAACTTTTGCTTCATAAAATTCCCAATGTTTTACTTCTAATTTGATACTACTTTGAAAATAAATTGTTTACCCAATTCTTCACAAAGTTTGAAAATTTTATGAAGCTTTGATAAATTATATTCTTGTAAATTGTATTGTTTAAAGTAACAATAAGAATTCTAAATCAGTATATTGTCCTTTTTACAAAGAAAAATTCTAGTTCTTTAAATCCAGAATTTTTAATTATAAATCTTTTAAACATTAAAAGTACAATCTCATGATTGTAATTTAAAATAAATATTGTAAAAATATTGTAATAAATATTGTAATAAATATTGTAAAAATAATGTAATAAATATTGTAATAAAATTTTGAATGTGAAACTTATTTTTAATAAAAATAATGAGAAGTATTCAATTGGAGAGAGAAAGGAATTTTCATTGTAGAATTAAAAGAATTTTGAACTTGATGAATTTAAATTTAAGTATTTCAGGAAAAAATGGAAACTCATATTTTGTTTTTCAAGGAAGAGATTCCTTGAGTGAGGTGTTATCTTCGTAGAAGAAATTGATGATTTACATAAGGAGATACAATTTTATTCACAACAGCCTTTGGTTTCTTTCACGATGGTTTTATCCTTTTTACACTTTTAAGCATTTTATAAACGTGATATCATTAACAAAACACCAACAAGAACATGCAATAAATAATTAAGAATAATTGTGAATGCTTTATAAATTGTATAAAAATGTTTCTATGTACGCTAGATTAATGCCTTATGAGTATCTACGCAAAAAAGATCCATACCAGTGGCAACTTTTAGTTCCACAACTAACAGTTCCACTCGCAAAAACAATACGCATGTTTAGCTTTTGATGACAAAACAATAATAAATTCTTTCTTATGACAAATAAATTATTTTTCATAATTCGATGGTCATTATCGCTTTTTTCATAAACGTGCACTAAATACTTAAAAACAGTTTTAAAACCTCTCAAATGTCAAACAAAAAATTACTATTATTATTAAATAATATCAAGTTGTGAAAAAATGTAAAATAAAATCTCTGATGTGTAAAATTGTAAGTAAAATATCAGATGTATATTAAAATACATTAAATAAAATAATAAATAATATTTAAATTAAATGTCACGTATAGAAAATATAAAATAAATTCCAGATCAGAAGAATGTAAAATTAAATGCCAGATGCGCAAATTGTTGAATAAAATTTCAGATGTTATATTAAATAAAATGTCAGATATTTGTGTTACTATAATATTAATTCAGGTTTTAAATAAATTATCTAATTATTACATAAAAGCAAAAAATGAAAAAAAAATAACAAACATTTTCTTCCCGAGATTTTTTACAACTGGAGAAAAAATAATCCGGAAAGTTCAATATTTTTTCAAAGCGTCTGAAATTTTTTGTGTATTCAACAACAAAAAATTGACAGTTTTTTTTTTAATTTGGAAGTTTTCTAGATGTATCTTTTCCCTCTAAGGAAGAAAATGGAAAAACTTTTTTTTACTTAAGTTTGCTAAACATCCACGCACTTCAGATACCTCTGCTTTAAATTCGTACTGATTTACAATAGTGTCGCGCTATCACGAAGTTAACACGTGCCAAATGTGTCAAATTATCAGAAAATTCATTCACATCAAAAATTAATTGTACCAAGAAAAAAGATATCACCCGATGCCAAAACAATGCTTTTTGCTTCCTCATAGGGAAGCATTGTTTAAACTGTTATAAAAAAAATGTTATACTCTAGTAAACTTTTGAAAATAAATTTTAAGCTCGTTTAGATAATTTTGTCCTATTTGTCTTTTTTGAAATTTATTTCCTTCACGACTGATTTGCAAATTTATTTCCTTCTCGACTGATTTGCAAATTTTTGCAGATTTCGAGGAATAATTGTGGAAGTTGTGGTGCAGGAGACATCGACGTGAACATCTTTTTTCAACGGCGAGAGAAAATATCAAACAACATCAATTTGAATTTGCAATGAGGCTGGATGATTTTTCTCGTTTAAAAGTGAATATATCAACTCGTCCACACACTTTAAAATAAGTTGAATTGAAAAATCAGCTCTCCTTCGACTTGAAATGATTTGCATGATATAAAATCCTAGATTAAAGTGGCCGGTAATTTGTTTTCATTTATTAATACTTATTCCGTGTAGAATCAGTTTATTATTATTTATATCCGCAATTAATAAATAGATAACCATAAGCTTAACTTCTAGACTCAATTTTACGAATTATTACAATACTAATCAGATTCATCTCGACTATCTACTTAACTTTTATCGTTAGCACTCCCATTCTTTTCACCCATTAGCTAATAGTAATCTCGTGGTTTGTCGTGTATTGCAAAGCCCGATTTTTAACTTATTTTTCATTTTCTAGATCAAAAAAACGAAGCTTCGCTACCTCAATTCTAAAATCATAAACAACTTTCTCCAAATAAATCACAACTTCTCAGTAAACAAATCTAAATTGCAAACAATAATTTAGATAACAATCTAAATAATTTATCTAAATAATTAATCTAAATAATAATTAAATATTAAATATTAATAATTGTCGATTATTGTTATTATTATTATTATTATTATTATTATTATTATTATTATTATTATTATTAATATTATTAGGAGTCATTTTTGAATTGCTTATTATTAATTATTATAATTATAATTATAAATTCCCCTTAAAAACAAACACAAAGTTTATATTTTTTACAGTTTACAAATTCACTATCACTTTTAAATTGAAACAAAATCGAATTTACTTTTCTAATATTTATGAAAATCGGGATTAAAATTCACTCTTGGATTTTTATTAAATAAATAATGACAAACAAATATTAATGTTTATTCATTAATGCAAATAATGATGATAATATAATAGTAATAATAATAATGATAACAATAATACTGCCGTACATTTTTAAAAAAAGTCACTATCTACCTCTTGTAGATAGTGTCTTTTTAAAAATGTAACGCAGAATAATAATAACAATAATAATAATAATAATAATAATAATAATAGCAATTGCAATAGCAATCAATGTAAATAAAATAAATGTAATAATATAATACGAATAATAATAAGCAGAAGAACAAAAAATAGAATTAATACAAAATTTAATAAAAAACGAGTACCTAAAATTGTTTATGATTCCAGGAATTGATCAAACAACTCATGACAACAAAAGTCGGTCTGGATTTTCAATTGGCGCTGAACTTGGAAGTGGGATGAGACAACGGAAAATCCAGAGTTTAGAAAACAGAAAATAGAAACTAGATTCGCAGTAAAAGATAACGAAGGAAATTTGCAAATTGTCAAAAGAATATTAGGAATACTTTTTTCAATAATCTTTTGAACAATTAACAATCAAAGTGCAAATCAATGACACTTTCGATCTGGACAAAAAGCACTTTCTTTGTCAAAATCAAAAGTCGGTTTTATAATAGGAACGAGACGCCGCCTACAAAATCTAAAGCGAGTCTTGTGACCTGGAATCCCATAATTCGGAATAGGTATATTCTAACTTTTTTTTATTCATAAATTTTTAAACATCTCTGCTTATGAACACGTGACCCGATTAAGATCGTTTTTAAATCATGGATCAACTCCAAATCAAGGATCAACTCTAAAAAATAAGATTCTAATTGTAGAAGGGGAAAATCGAAACAGTAGAAATTTAGAAAAAGAAGATTCTAATATTGTAGAAGGGGAAAATCGATACAGTAGAAATTTAGAAAAAGAAGATTCTAATTGTAGAAGGGGAAAATCGAAACAGTAGAAATTTAGAAAAAGAAGATTATAATATTGTAGAAGGGGAAAATCGAAACAGTAGAAATTTAGAAAAAGAAGATTCTAATTGTAGAAGGGGAAAATCGAAACAGTAGACATTTTGAAAAATAAGATGAGAAATAGTAAAAGAAATAATAAGATAAATAATAGGAGAAATAGTACGAGAAATAATATGAGAAATAGTACGTAAAATAATACAAAAAATAGTGCAAAAAGTAATACAAAAAATAGTACAAAAAATAGTACAAAAATTAGTACAAAAAATAATACAAGAAATAATACAAAAAATAATACAAGAAATAATATAAAAAATACTTTTCTTGAATTTTGTTAAATAAAAATTTTAATAAATAGAGTTTTAAAAGGAAGTTTTTTTGTAAAGAAGATATAAAAAAAGTTATATGTGGGGAAAAAAGATGAAATAAAATAAAACGATCGTTTATTTTTTGAGAACAATCCTAATGCAGAGATTGATTCCAAAACACAGTTGACATTTCCACTGATCATATGATAGCTTTTTAACAACGTTTAAACATTAAATAATGGCGTTACATCATAACATACGTTACAAGTTTACTATGAAGCCGGGCCAATTTGTGAGATATGTCTGTTTGAGAAAATATATCTTAAGTATATGCACTGTATATGATATTAATAGAAACATCTAATTGCTAGCTCTTCGCAATCTTTACGAAGCTGACGAGAGAAGCTTGTATGCATTTTTTTTATTATGTTCATTATTGTTAATTTATTATTTACTTTGTTATTTTTTCTTTATAGTATGTAATCTGTAGTAATCTGCGCTACTCGTCTGTAGAATAGTCTTCTTTTCTTTTTTTTTCGT
Organism: Ganaspis sp. Gsp50; assembly: GCA_011057455.1. Lineage (NCBI taxonomy): Eukaryota > Metazoa > Arthropoda > Insecta > Hymenoptera > Figitidae > Ganaspis > Ganaspis sp. Gsp50. Next base: position 5,356 of record WNHD01000455.1, read on the forward strand.
CGAATGAAAAAAATAAATCTCTCCGTTGTCTAAACATCTCGAGTCGTTTCAATCGGCGAAAAGTTTCGTTTTCTTTAATACTTTTTGGCTTTCTCTCGTTTAGGCAATTTTCCAGCCAACAATCCCCCTCGACTTTTATTGTTCCAGTTACAATTTATTCAACATTTATTGCAACACGAAAGAGTTCAGCAGGCGTTCTTCAAAATAAGAAATGGAAATTAAGAATCATTTTTAATTTCAACGGAAGAGTAATTTTCATTTCAACCGGGATATTTAAGCCTAGGGATATTGCTTTTAAATAATTGTATTTTCGAACAAAATATAATTCGAGTAAGCAAAGTAGAAGATACGAACGGGCATTTACGAGAATTTACGAAAGATATGAATGAAAGGAAAAGAATGAAAAGGAGTTTAATCAAAAATTTTATAAGATAGAAATTTAAAAGGACGGAAATTTAAAAGGGTAGAAATTTAAAAGGACAGAAATTTAAGAGGATAAAAATTTAAAAGGATAGAAATTTAAAAGGACAGAAATTTAAAGGGATAGAAATTTAAAAGGACAGAAATTTAAAAGGATAGAAATTTAAATAAAATGGCATTAAATGAAATGTAGGAAATAAAGAAAAAAGAAAAAAATAAAAGAAGAAAAAAAGAAAAAAAGACATATTTAAAAAAGTTATATTTTGTTTCAGAGGAAAATGGATGAGGAACCTGGCGTTGCTGAATTTCTGACGGAGAATTCTATTTGATTGCTAAAACAGTAGACCGACGATAATATTAATTGAATTACCTATTTGGCAGTAAAGTTCTTGGCCAAAGATTAAATCACGTTCACTTTCGATCCGGACATGACACTCAATAAGTTCAGGGACTCCAGCGATGATTTTCCAATCATCAGCAAGGCTTGAGAATAATGAAAAAATAAACACGCGAATTTTCTTTGCAAACCGGAAGACCTCCGACGTCACTTTTCTCACAAAAAATCACTGTAAAGCCGTTGAGTGCTGTCCCACAAATTTCTAAAACTGGATCGAAATTCGAAACGCAGGTTCTCATAGTATCACGCTATGTTGCTTCCACTCATTGTAGTCACACACTTTTTTTCCGGTGTATTTTGACTTTCAGAATTGCTCCGCACTGCCTTTGGCGGACTGTCTTCGGCAGTAGGTGTCACATCGTCCGGAAGTGGAATATTGTTGTTCGTTGACGTAGAACTTCTCCTCCCGTTTTCACGTGTTGGAGATTTCACATCGAAGACGGACGTTTCCGACTCAAGGTCCGAATCGATCTGCAAATCAATTTCAATCGGATTAAAATCAAGGAAAGGAAAATTTGAAGCCAAGAATTTTATGATTAAAAATCAGGTGTGAAGGTATGAATGCGTTTTATGATTATGAAATGCTTGCGTGATTCAACGCAATTTTCTATTTTCGTATAATCTACATTTTCTTTTTTTATTCAGCTATTTTTCTTTGTTATTCCATTCAGCTGTTTTTCAACACTTTTATTTGTTATTCTATTTTTTTAATATTTTTATTTGTTATTCTATTCTTTAATATTTTTATTTGTTATTCTATTCTTTAATATTTTTATTTGTTATTCTCTTTTTTAATGTTTTTATTTGTTATTCTATTCTTTAATATTTTTATTTGTTATTCTCTTTTTTAATATTTTTATTTGTTAATCTATTTTTTAATATTTTTATTTGTTCTTCTGTCTTTTAATATTTTTATTTGTTATTCTATTTTTTACAATATTTTTATTTGTTATTCTATTTTTTAATATTCTTATTCAACTGTTTCAGGTGATGGATTTTAAATATTCTTTGGTGGAAATGCAATTTCGAAAAGTGATCTTCTAAAATTATTTTAAAATCACTTTGTGATCTTTTGGCGAACTTGTGGATCTTCCAAAAGATTCGAAAATTAAAAGAAAGTCAAAATAAGAGGAATTTAGCGTTGAAAATAAATTTGTGATCTTTTAGTGAACTTGTTGATCTTTGGAAAGATTGGAGAATTAAAAAGAAGTCAGAGTAATTGGTATTTTCTGTGAAAATCATGGTAACTGGATTTTTATCTTGAAAAGCGTGGCAACTGGATTTTTGTCTTGAAAAGCGTGGTAACTGGATTTTGATCGCTTTTTCGAAAAATCGGACCTTTTGACTATGATTTCAATGAGGATGAGGATGATGCGCTACCTTGTTGAAACAGACTACCTGTCTGGTAGCAGGATGTGGATTAAGAAACAGTCTTTCACTCGTGTCGCTTCCACAACTGGAACTCTCGCTCATCTCGGTGGAAAATTTCCTAGACGCCCTGGGACTCGGAGGTGCTGCCCTGCTGCTTTGATTTCCCATATTCAGGCCAATATTTCTTGAACAAACCTGCGACTGTATGTGCTCACAGACTCGCCTGAATCTTCGAATATTGCCTGCAAAAAATCAAGCATATTTAAGTATTTTTAATTACGCTCAACATATTTTGTTTCAATTGTTTTTTTTTTTATTTCAATGTTATTTTATTTCAATTTTTTTATTTCAATGTTATTTTATTTCATTTTTTTTTATTTTACTTCAATTTTATTTTATTTCAATTGTATTTTATATTTATTTATTTTTATTTAGTAAATATAAACGGGCATGAAGCCCTTTAAATTATAAAAGAAACATAACTTCGACAAAAAACAAGATGCACAGCCGCAGTTACAATAATTATTTCAATTTTATTTTATTTCAATTGTATTTTATTTCAATTGTATTTTGTTTCAATTGTATTTTATTTAAATTGTATTTTATTTCAATTGTATTTTATTTCAATTGCATTTTATTTAATTCGTATTTTATTTTCCTGCTTTTTTACATTCTCATTGCATTTTAACAACTTCGTTGCATTTTAACAATCGCTGAATTAAAAATTTCACTTTCCAGGTGGAGGGAAGCAAACTGCCTAAAGAGGATTCGTGACCTTTAATCGATAAAGCTAATTATTTGGTATCAATTTGCAAGAGGATGTGATAGTTTATTTGGTAATCGCGTGAGAATGAAATGTACACGAGGGAATTTTGCGAATGAAAAGGTTTGATGGGCATGACGGAAAAGTTTTGAAGGGAGTGTTATTTCCGTTTCCAAGTACAAAGGGTTTTCGATATGCAGTACAGGGGATTGGGATGACGGAAGACAAGAATTGTAAGGTGGTGTGTGCCAAGGTAGCATCGATCTAGTTGCGCTTGGAAGGCTGCCAAACACAAAACCCCCAGAATTTCAAGACTTATACCTTAAACAGTCCTTCAAGAAGGCTTTCCACCTATTGTCCGCTGTGTCATCGATTCTACCGAGCTGATAATCACCGCCAAATCGCATTATTTTCTCCACAAGCGTGTCAAGTTATCGCTTCAACTCTCAACTGATTCTGCTTCAAGTGCACGAACTCAATCTTCAGCAGCGGTCCTCATTTCGCTTTCTCGCTTATTAATCATTTTTACTCATTTTCTTAATTATTTCAATTTATTTTTTTTTATTTTCTATTCATTCTTTTTATTTATGTTTTTTTTCTTATTTATGATTTAGATTTATTTTGTAATTATTTGTTTCTTTATTGAATTTTGAATTTCTTTTTGTTTCTTTATTACAATTATTTTTAACCAACGGTTTATTTCATAAATACTAGAGTTTAATAGATGGAACTGATAGATTAAACTAGAGTTTAATATTTTATTGAATAGATAGTGGGATTTAATTTTGTATTTAATAGGTAGAATTTAATTTTTGATTTATTTTCTGATTTTTTATTTATTTTCTGATTTTTTATTTGTTTTATGATTTATTTTCTGATTTTTTATTTGTTTTATGATTTATTTTCTGATTATTGATTTATTCATTAAGTGCACTTAATTGTCGCTTATTAATCATATTTGTCGTTTAATTGATTAATTGTGTTGTAATCTATGAATTTTTGTTTGTTTAGGATTTCCCTGGTGATTGGATATTTCCTGGGAGAACTTACCACTTAGTAGAGTAAATGTGATGGCAAACAGAGGTTCACTTGGTTGCTTTGAAATGGCACTAATGTCAACTTGAAACCGTACTTGTCTTTGAAACATTGCTGGTCCCGTACTGCCTCGTTTATATTCCACACTAAAGGACATGGCTGAACTCACACTATGCGACAATTCAGCAATCTGGAATTTTAAATCAATTATGAATTGAGTGACATTTAGTAAACGTTCATACATCAAATTTAATCAAGCTCAATCAAAAAAGATCAATTAGAAAAAAGATAAATTGGAAAAAAAGATAAATTAGAAGAAAAGATCGATTAGAAAACAGAGATATATTAGAAGACAGAGATAAATTAGAAAAAAGATCTATTAGAAAAAAAGATATATTAGAAAAAAAGATATATTAGAAAAAAAGATATTAGAAAAAAAGATATATTAGAAAAAAAGATATATTAGAAAAAAAGATCAATTAGAAAAAAAGAACAATTAAAAGAAAAGGTGAATTAAAAGCATTGGAAATTAAACGCACTAAAAATTAAAGCGAAATTAATAAAATTAATAATATTGTATCGAGATTGAAAAGTATAGAAATGTTTAAAATTCATTGAAATAGTTAACAATGCAATTTAATTTAAATTCGCTAATGATAGGATCAATCGAGATTTGAATCAATCTGAGTTAATTGCTATTTACTCCTATTTCAAGTAAATTTTCCGTGAGATAGCTTCATTAAAGTGTAGTTAATTTAATTCAGTTTTTACGTACGGATAAAAAGGCGTGAATTAGGTCAGCTTTAACACTCGCCAAAGGCTTGCCTTTTACTAAAACAGTAAATGTTTCGTCCTTTTCCGTTGCCATTAAACTGCCGAACCAGGACTTTTTCGTCAACTCCGGCGAAGAGCCTGGCGTCAAATGCACCTGAAAATTCATTTTTAACGTTTCTTTTTTTATCACCAGCTTCAAAATACGAATTATTCGCGAAATTAATTCTTATCCAATTTAGGAAACAAATTACTAAACTTACGAAATTAAAACTTATGATTTATTTCAATAAACGTAAATAAATAAATCAGTTATTAAATTTAGGAATCAGTTATTGGAATCAATTATTAACTGTAACAAATTAGTACTAAATTTAGAAATCAAATTACAAAATTTAAGAATCAGTTACTAAATGTAGGAATTAAATTAATTAAATTCACAATTGAATTAAAATTGAAAAATCTAGATTAAAATTGGTTTAAAAATAATGAAAGATTCTTTGATTAAAATTCTTGATGCTAGAGAAATAATTAATGTTTGAATATTTTCTGTTTCAGGAGACTGTGGTTAATGATGAATGATTATCGATCGTTGAGATCTAATCGTGTTTTCGAATAAAGTATTCAAAGGGCAATTTGACGTTTAAAAAGATTGCTTGCTTAGTGACAATCTAGTCATGAATTAATCATCACTTGCTTTTTTGAAACTGTCGCCAATAATTAATTACCTCTTCGGTGCTTGTGAGCAATTTGCGCCGATGGAATCTTGGACTTCCTAGGAACGAATTCTTGATTGTTGTCAATCGTGATCTCCAATGATGAGCACCAGATCCTGCTCCCGTGTGTGGCGATCCTGGAGGTGTCACACCCACAGCTACTACTGAAATAGAAACTTTCTTAAAACTCTCGTCTCGCAAATTCCAAACATTTCAAACCCTTCAGCCGACATTATTAACCTAAATTAAAACTTTAAAGCCAATTCGCGACAGAATGTGTTCCTGATAATATAATATAATTTCCTGATAAAACGGAAATTGTCAATAAAAAAATAAAAAATAAAAAAAATAAAATGCTGAAATTTAGACGGAAATTGTAAAGAAAATTTTGAATTGTTTCTAAAGAAATTTGGACGGAAATTGTGAGTTCTAAATAAAGTTTTGAATTATTACTGAAGAAATTCAAACGGAAACACAGTTATTAAAAATAACTTAAACGTGAAACTCGTGAAATAAAATTGGGAATTAAAAATAATAAAAGTTGAGAGAAAAATGTTTGTCCTGGGAGTTTAAAATGAAGGTGTGTTTTGTGAAAGGAAAAAATCTTTTCTCGTTAATTTCCAGAGGTCGTGTGAATTTTTCAAAAGTTTTTTTTCAAAAGTTCTGAAAGACAAATACTTGGGATGGCAGAAAGTAGTTCAGATGCCAGGAGCTAGACTTGCATTTTTCCTTATGCAAACATTCTGAGTGTCTGAGTCTTGCGACGACAAAAGGCAATAATTACGGCTTACTGTTATTGCTATTATCCATTAGGGGAAGCTAGATAATGGCGTGTGCTTTTAGAGAGAAAATGGCCAGCAAAAGCAATTCTATTTATCCAAAGTGAAGTATAAACGGGTTTTATTATTGAAAATATTGAAGCATGAATTTCTAGCGCTTCTGTTCTTGCCATTCTGATAAAAAGAGCAGAACAAAGGGAAATATTGCTCATTGAATTTTATTAATTGTCTCTTATATTTCTTTCTTTTATTTCAGATATTTCAAGGAACTTCATCTTCTCTTGGAATCTTCTCTTATTAAATTTGCCACTCAAAACTGAAACTTCCCTTTTCCTGCAGGATTGGATTTTTGCAAGATTTTTTACCTGCGAGATTGAATATTTGCAAGATTGTTTTTTAACTATAAGATTGGATTTTTGGAAGACTGTTTTTTACCTGCAAGATTGGATTTTTGCAAGATTGTTTTTTACCTACAAGATTGGATTTTTGGAAGACTGTTTTTTACCTGCAAGATTGGATTTTTGCAAGATTGTTTTTACCTGCAAAATTGGATTTTTGCAAGATTGGATTTTTCATCAGGATGTCTACATTTTGTGTCTGGAAGTCTGAATATTTTTACCTTGAGGAGCGAATTTTTTCAAGAGGAATTTGTATCAGAATTTTGGATTTGAAATCTCCGGAAGTTGAAGAAAAGTGGAATTTTCGGCAAAAATGAAGAGTAGAAAAAAATGAAGGGTAGAAAAGAATGAAGAGTAAAAAAAATAAAGATTAGAAAAAATAAAGAGTAGACAAAATAAAGAGTAGAAAAAATAAAAGAGTAGACAAAATAAGAAGCAGAAAAAATAAAGAGTAGAAAAAAATGAGACTAGAGTGGAAATAATTTTGGATATTTTGAACTCACCAGGTTGAACTTCACTCAACTCAATTCCAACGTTTGCTAAGGGTGGAATGGGATTTGTAATTCCTTGAGTCGAGTTGCCATTTCCGCCAGCGGTACCGACAGTTGACAACCTGTGTGGACTTGCTGTTTGGCCGTGGTGTGAACTTGGAGTTGCTCGGTGAGGACTTAGAAGACCTGAGAAATTAGACGTGTGCAGAGGAGATCCTCCAGGAGTCGATGCAAGTGAATGCGAAGCGTGGGTATGAGATCCCGTACTTGGAGAACGTCTCGCATGGTGTCTTGTGCTGCAATTCAAATTCCTATTCAAATTAAGCAAACGTTAAAGCTTTCAATTCGCAAAGGTTCCAGCTGCTTTCATTATTCTCCTCTTTTTGATTTTAATCTCTAGTGCAAATATTTTCTCTTTAATTTTCAATCTCACAGTCATTTCAATTATTTCTTCGCGTCAGTCATTGTATTCAGAACGGTTTTTATATTCAGATCGATCTTTGTATTCAAAATTATCTTTATATTCAGCACGATTTTTATATTCACGATTTTTATATTCATGATTTTTTTATTCAGAAGGATTTTTATATTCACGATTTTTATATTCAGAAGGATTTTTATATTCACGATTTTTATATTCACGATTTTTGTATTCAGAACGATTTTTATATTCGCGATTTTTATATTCAGAACGGTTTTCATATCAGACCGATTTTTATATTCAGATCTTTATATTCGAAATTATCATTGTTTGTTATTGTTTAGTATTATTATTGTTGAAAAAAAGTATATTCAATTTTCTCGGGTTTGTTTTCTTCGGTTCAGTCAAGTCACACGAAATATTGTATGTCACTTTTCTTTCGCTTGAAATTCAGTGTTAGTTCAATTTCGGATCGGAAAAATGCCTCGGGAATTTTATCTTTAGTGGGAACTTAAGCAGATTGACTCAGTAGTTATCGGTTTAAATAATTGTGGGCAGAAATACACGAAGGAAAAAAGAGGTTGTCGCAGTTCAATTATAGTTGTGACCTAACGCAGGGTCAGGGGATTTAAAAAGAAGGCATGAATGTACTTTTACACGAGACACGTGATTTCAAGCACGCAATGTATGCACGAATGAAGAAGACAAATGTGACACGCGACTAAAAACAATTTCACTTACCTATTGTTTTTTAAGAGAAATAGCACACCTTTAGTATTAAAGATTTTGCGGTCCGTTTATATGGAATTCAACATTTTTCATCCAATTTTTATAAAAAAGGTTTCTGGTCGATAATTTCGATTATTATAAAAACGAGGGTAATTGAAATGAGTGTGAGTTCAAATTGTATAGTTTTAAAATTATAGTTTAAAAATTATGGTTTAAAAATTATGGTTTTAGAATTTGGTTTTCAAACAAATTATGTAATTTTCAAAAAAGTATGTAATTTCCAAAAACATTGTGTAGTTTTCAAACAAGTATGTAATTTTCAAAAACATTGTGTAGTTTTCAAAAACATTGTGTAGTTTTCAAAACATTCTGTAGTTTTCAAAAACATTGTGTAGTTTTCAAGAACATTACGTGGTTTTAGAATTAATAGTGGATTTTGTTTCAGGATTAATAAGCTTGGAGATAATGATGAATCGTGAGAGAAAAGTGAATTGTAAATGAGAATATTCACCTGGATTGTCTTCTTGGTGTAAGGGGAGAGCCGTGGCTGATTTGTCCCAAGTTCAAAGCTGCATTGCCATTTACTCGACAAGTATCAACCCTTTTTCTTGGAGGATCTGCCTCCAATTGTGCAGATGAAGCTCTCATTCCGCTCCTCATTACTTCCAGTTCATCCTCACAGGCCGGTCTTCTTCTCTTTCTCTCCAATAAAAGGAAGTAAATAACCTTCTCTGTATTGTGACTGAAAAGAATATTAAAAATGGAAAATTAGAAGAACTAGTTTGCAAATTAAAAGAGAATCGCGCTTATAAATTGAAAAAGAATCACGCTTGTAAATTGAAAGAAAAACAAGCTTGCAAATTGAAAAAGAAACGCTTCTAAACTGAAAGAGAAACGCGCCTATAAATTAAAAAAGAAACAATTATAAGTTGGAACAAGATTGAAATAAAAAAGAAACACAATTTGAAAGAAGTGGTTTCAAAAACAAAGAAGAAACATTTTCGAAACAATCAGAGAAATAATTTCAAAACAGAAACAATTTTAACAAAAGCAACGGAGAAACAATTTTAAAACATGCGACAAGATTACGAAAGTCGAATTTTTCTTAAAAACGTTGGAATTTAAAGGCATTCAAAAAACCTTGGAAGTTAAAAAAAGTCAGTCTCAAAAGTTGTTTTGAAAAGAGTTACAATCAAGAATTTCAAAAAGTTGAGAAGTATAATTTTAGAACGAAGTTTAGCACGAATTTTAGTAAGAATTTTAGAATGAAGTTTTGTATCAATTTTAGTAAGAATTTCAGAACGAAGTTTAGTAAGAATTTTAGTACGAATTTTAGTACGAATTTTAGTACGAATTTTAGTACGAATTTTAGTAAGAATTTTAGTACGAATTTTAGTACGAATTTTAGTGCGAATTTTAGTACGAATTTTAGTAAGATACAGATTGTTTTGAAAAGTTGTGAAAGAAACGAGAATTGCGAAAAATGCGGAAAGTGGAAAAATTCAAAAACAAAAATAAAAGATTCTCGAAAATGGTGTTTCAAAGTTTAGTTTAAAAATTCAAATTGCAAAGCAATTACGACCAGACTAGAGCAAGGAGAATCTTATTTTGAATTTATGTCAAACCGCTCGACAGATTTTCATTTTAATGAAGTAATATTCCGTTCTTAATTAATGAGAATGCAAAATTTATTAAAAGCTTCAATCTGGATTATTAATCTCCTTCAAAGATGCAATTTTGGTTTTCTAATTATAATGAGCCTTAACAATTCATCGAGAAAATACGTAATTACACCTTGTCTCTAAAAATACTACCTTCAATTTAAAATTAAAGAGAAAATTTTAAATACACGGATTTCTCGGGGGAGTTCAATCAATCAAGATACAAAGTCAAACACTAATTGAGTTAAAAGTCTAAAATAAGTTCAAAATCATTAATGAACCTCTTCAGTTCTTTCACAATTTTCAGCTCGTAATTTCTTCTGATCACTTTTGATTTTCAATAATTTTTTGATCTTCAATAATCACTTTTGAGATTCGTAATTTACTTTTGTCTCTTAATATTTATTGATTTTTCTCAATAAAAGTCTCTCTTGATTTTTCAAAACGTAATCTTTGATTTTTCGAAATTTTATAAACTTTGATTTCGCAAAATTTCGCATTCTCTTGATTTTGTAAAATTTCGTATTCTTTTGATTTTGCATAATTTTGTATTCTCTTGATTTTGCAAAATTTTGCATTCACTTGATTTTGCAAAATTTCGTATTGTCTAGACTTTGCAAAATATCGCATTCTCTTGATTTTGCACATTTCTTTCAATGTCTTGATTTTTTAAACCCTATCGAATTTGAGAGCGCTGAAATTTGTAAGAATTGAAATTATCGCGAAATTTGTAAAATATTTGTAATGTTTGTAAAATATTTGTAATGTTGGGTAAAACGTTTTTGAACTTATGTAGGTTTTTTTTTAAAAAGTACTCTTTTCAAAAATTCTTGCTTACAAAATTATTGCGTAGAAAATTCTTGTTTAAAAAATTCTTGTGTAAAAAATTCTTGTTTAGGAAATTCTTGTTTAAGAAAGTCATGTTTAAAAAGTTCTTCTTGCTTTAAAAATTGTTGTTTAAAAAATTCGTGTTTAGAAAATTATTATTGTTTAAAAAATCCGTGTTTAGAAAATTATTATTGTTTAAAAAATCCGTGTTTAGAAAATTATTATTGTTTAAAAAATCCGTGTTTAGAGAATTCTTGTTTAAAAAATTGGTGTTTAAAAATGTCTTGTTTAAAAAATTGGTGTTTAAAAAATGCTTTTTGTGCAGGTGACGGTGGAATTTCTTACTTGGGACTGAGAAGCTCTTTGATGAGTTTATCCTTTTCCTTGAAGCATCCGAGACTGGCGATGGCCTGCAAAACGTCAGGATCAATGGCGTCCTCGGACGGAATCACGTGTGTTTGCACCACATCCATCATTGAAAGTTCTAATTCCAGTTCTCCCTTTCCAGCGGCTGTCACCCATATATGCCTGTTTATCTCCGCTAACTGAAAGCCGGATATTGTTCAGATCAAACATTAACAGGTGACATGTAAATATCAGATATTCGAGATTATGAAAGCTTATAATTAAACACGAAATCTCATCAAAATCCTTCTCCCCAGGTAGATACATCTTCATCAAATTCTCTCCTCCAATTCATTAAACTCATCTTAATGACATCCTGTCAATATTTGCTTTTTAATCAGCAGTTAGATAAAAATAATTCAATCCCCCTTTCGCTGTTAAATTCCACATAAATTCTACATTAAATAAAATAACTGACTTTACATAATCGAAAAACTTTCAATCGAGAAATAGAAAATATTTCAATTTGGAAATGAATGAAAATATTTAAATTTGGAAATAGAAAATATTTCAATTTGGAAATGAATGAAAATATTTTAATTTGGAAATAGAAAATATTTCTATTTGGAAATAGAAAATATTTCTATTTGGAAATAGAAAATATTTCAATTTTGAAATAATTGAATTAAAATGCGTTCATTTAATTAAAATCGAGATTTTAGGAAAATTTGGATTTAGTTGTTAATTAAAATGCAAAAATAGAGATTTTGGGAAAATTTGGATTTATTGGATAAACTGGAATGAAAATTGTACGAAAGGAAGAAAGTTCTAAGCTTGGAAAGTTGGTTGCAGAATGTTTTGAGTTTTGAAGTGAATCAGAAGATATTATTTCCTTTCAAGATTAATTTACTTGGTGCTTTTATTGAGAACATTTGAAGAGAACTTTTGAAGATAACTTTTGGAATATAAATCCTTTCTCGGGTTGGGATGAATATTAATATTTCTATGGACTGATGTGTTGTTTGGTAATAACTACTTGAATAGTTTTGTTAGTTGTTGAAGAATTGGATTATAGTTCTTACTTACCGTTAGTCTTTTATCAGGATTAACTTCTATCATCCCTCTAAGTAGATTTTGACAGTCAGGGGGAACAAAATGTGGAATGTGAAACACCCCTCGTTTCACTTTTTCCAAAAGTTGTCTTAAATTATCGTCGTCGAAAGGCAAAGCGCCGACTAGAAGTGCATAAAGTATCACACCACAAGACCAAACATCTGCTTTCCTACCGTCGTATTTTTCACCCTGGAATGTCAAAAAGCAATTTTTATTCGAGCGAAAAATTATCGATTAGAATTTATCTATTTTTTTTTATTCTTTTTTATTTATTTTTCTTATTTTTTTTATTTTTCTTATTTCTTTTCTTTGTATTTTTTATTTTTCTTATTTCTTTTCTTTGTTTTTTTTATTTTTCTTACTTCTTTTCTTCGTTCTTTTTATTTTTCTTATTTCTTTTCTTTGTTTTGTTTATTTTTCTTATTTCTTTTTTTGTTTTTTTATTTCTTTTTTTTTATTTTATTACTTTTCATTTGACTATCTATTAGGAAAGAATTAGATGTTTAAACACTAGAAATCAGTTTTTAAATTTATTTCTCAAGTTTAAGAATTTTTTAACGCTTATTTGAAATTAGAATTTGTTTGACTAAAATTGTTGTCGATTTTGTTGCAGGACTGGAAGAGAAAATAGCGCAGAGTGTCAAGATTTAATGTAAATTTGTAGAGAAACGAGGTTCGTATCATTCGCTGAAGATATGATTTAACCAACACCCTCCTGGGTAATAATTTCCTGACAAGAAATTTCATTAGTCGCCGTCAACTAGAGATAGAAGGAACGTACAAAACTGTGGTGTTGAACACTCTCAGAGCCTCAGAGGGAAATTTTCAGTGAACCGGGTGCTATTGAACTTAATTTGATCTGTTTTTCGGATCACTTGGCAAGATAACCTTGACCTAATCAGGTATAGTCGACTAATCATCTTTCCTAGAGTGTCAGGATTAAACAAGATCTTATAAATAGAATTTTAGCCCTCAAGGAGCATTTTCACTTTCAATGCAAATTCCCTCTTTAAATTATTATATTTTTATTTTTAAACTCTCTGGAAATGTTTTTTTTTTAATTTTCGAAGACAGTTTGTATCTAAATTTAAATTCATAAAATTAATAGTTAAAATTAATTGTCAAAATTAATTGTTAAAATTAATTGTTAAAATAAATTGTTAGTATTAATTGTTAAAATTATTGTTAGTATTGTTAAAATTATAAAGAATAATAAATTTCCGTATGAAAAATTAAAAAGAAAACGCTTTCTTGCATTTTATTTAAGCTTTTTTTTGGTAATACTTTGGGTAAATTTTTAAAAATAACGTTGCCTTCGAATGTAGGATTGCTGTTTCTTCTGGAATCTTTTCTGAAATGTAAAATGTTTTTTTTAGGACATACCCGAATGACTTCAGGGCAGGCGTAATGAGGAGAACCACAGCTTGTTTCTAACATCGAGCCAGCAGGTTGTAACGATGCCATTCCAAAATCCGCAATTTTTATATTGTTCTTCTCGTCCAATAACAAATTTTCAGGTTTCAAATCTCTATGACTGGAACAGAAATTAAATACTAAAAGAGTCTTCACTAGAATGGAAAATGTCTGTCTCAATTTCAATTTGTTAAAACTAAAAAATCAGAAACAGAAAAAAAACTTACAGAAACTTGCGGAAAAGTACTTTAGAAACTGAAGAAGAAAATGCAACAAAAATTGAAGGAAAGATACTTTTGAAACTTGAGGGAAAAAAACCTTAAAAACCGATTGAAAAATAAATCAAATTGAACGAAAGGAATCAAACTCTGAAGGAATTTCTGAACGAAATTTTGAACGAAATTTCTGAACGAAATTTCTGAACGAAATTTCTGAACGGAATTTCTAAACGAAATTTATGGACGAAATTTATTTCTGAAAGTACATTAAGTTTACTTAATCAATAAAAAATCGAATCGAGAATTCGTGGGAATTTCGAGAATGATTTAAAGTGGAGATTCCTTCAGGCTTTTAAACATCAAAGAGGAGTTTCCTTTTCAGCTGCTCTTTAATCATTTGATAAATTTCGCTGCACTTTCACACCATGCATGTTTAGATTTTAATTGAATTATAACTCTACTTTATGCAGAATACGACAGGAATTTAATACACTTATGAGTGTTAATCGATGCAGTAAAAGTTTAGTTGGAATTCTGACAAAGTCTGGCATTTTAAAATTTAAAACGAATTTAAATGTAATATATTCCTGTCATCAAAGATTTCAGAGAGAGAGAGAGAGAGAGAGATATTACTTTTTGAACATACACGCCCTTATGTATTATTTTATGCTAAATCAACAGCTTCTTTGACGATTTTGTCAAGTGTGTATAATTTCCAAGTCTGCACTGAAAAGATGTTTCTAACGAAAAAGAAACTCCTGTGACCTTTATGCAAATTACTCTTGAACTTTATAACGGAAACGTGCTCGATTGAGAATTTCTAACGAAGAGTGGTAAAAGGGTTCAGACTCAATTAAGTTGTCATAATTGGGTTTGTACGTGATATAGAACTTTAGATAACGGTTTCATTATTACACCTTGCAATCAGACTAATGTCCTGAGCAGTTAATTATATCATTCCTTTAATCAGAATTAACTGGCAGTTGATTAATATTGCGTCATTTTTCTTTTAAAATTCACTTCTTGCTTTTATGTAAATACTTCGTTTTATTTGATTGTGGTGATTTATTGTATTTAATATTTATTTTACCACCGATAGTGATAAATGCAAATTATTATCGATCATGGAATAAAACTCACGGTATTACAAATAATAGTTGCAAATAATTGTTGCGAATAGTAGTTGCAAATAATTGTTGCGAATAATAGTTGCAAATAATTGTTGCAAATAATTGTTGTGAATAATAGTTGCAAATAATTGTTGCAAATAATAGTTGCAGATAATTGTTTTAAATAATTCTTGCAAATAATTGTTTTAAATAATTCTTGCAAATAATATTTGCAAATAATTCTTGCAAATAATATTTGCAAATAATTCTTGCAAATAATATTTGCAAATAATAGTTGCAAATAATTGTTGTAAATAATTGTTGCAAATAATTGTTGTAAATAATTGTTGCAAATAATTGTTGCTAATAATTGTTACAAATAATTGTTTCAAATAATTGTTGTATTTTCTAATATTTTAGTTTTTGTTTCTTTATTTTTAACTCATCTTTACTTTCTTTTAATTCATCTTTACTTCATTTATTTTTCTTTGTAAGAAATTCATGAATTTCCTATTAATTTCATTCAAAATGTAATTAAATTTTTAAATATCTAGTCTATTTTATTAATTTCTTAGTATATTTATTTTATATTATGATTCTTAATAAATAGAAGGTTTTTTTCTGATTTTCTGGATTGAAATAAACTGAATATCGAGCACGTTTCTTGTTAGCGATTAAACACTTGGCAAAACTTGTTTTATTATCGGATAAACTCCAAATCTTGTATTTACTCTATATAAATAGTTAGAAGTTTGTCGATTTTCTCTAAAAGATCTGTGAAAGTCTATCTTTATCTATATTTGACTTTGATAATAATCAGGAGAATAGAACCAACTATTTAACCTACTTCTCAGTTTGCACGTGAAGTTATGCACTCAAATTAAATCTTTCATAATCCTTTTAAAAGCTTAGATCGTGCTTTTTATTTAATTTATAATTCTCGCATCAAAAGAATTCTTTACGAAATTTGCCTTGTCGGAAAATTGAATTACACATTACATTTTTATAACTGAATTTTTTTATCATTGTTATTTTTTGTGTAACCCTTTTGGTACTATGAAAGTGAAATTAATTTACTTTTACTTTTCAGGATTGGGACCTTTGAATATTTTAAATGCTGGAAAATTTGAAACCGATGGAAGTCCGATTAAATTTAGAAAAATGTAGATTTAGAGACGATAATAATTTGGAAACGATCAAGTTTGGAGGTGATAACATTTGGAGGTGACAATATTTGCAAATTATGAAATTTGGAGGCGTTAACATTTGGAAGCGATAATATTTGAAGGCGATAACATTTGGAAGCGATAATATTTGGAAACGATAATATTTGGAAGTGGAAACGATGGACTTTTGGAAACGATAATATTTATATTAAATTTGGAGACATTCACATTTGGAAATGATTAAACTTGTAAACAATCGGAGAATAGTTCAAGTCTAAAAGGTATTAAATTTCGAATTCAAATACAGTTAAATTAAAAAATTTGCAGAAAAATGAAATAATAAAAATTAAAAATAATAGAAATAAAAAATAATAGAAATAAAAAATAATAGAAATAAAAAATAATAGAAATAAAAAATAATAGAAATAAAAAATAATAGAAATAAAAATGATAAATAATGAAAATAAAAATGATAAGTAATAATAATAAAAATGATAAATAATAAAAATAAAAATGATAAATAATAAAAATAAAAATACTAAATAATAAATATTAAAAGCGAACAAATGTAAAGTTTATAAATCCTAACGAATTAAATACTCTTGATTTTTATCCTGTCAATTTTAAATTTGTTTAATTTTAAAACAAAAGTTTAAGAATGAAATAAAAAAACAAAGTTTCTTCTGTAAGAAAGCAAAAACATTTAAATTTTCTTTTTTTCAGGAAGAGGAGAAAACTAGGATTTATGAAATCCATAAAGATAATGATGTATTCATAAATGGTAATTCTAAAGATAAATTACTCACCATATACTATGACTATGACAAAAATCTAACGCGGAAATGATTTGTCGAAAAAACCTCCTGGCCTCTTTAGGCGTTAGTCTCCCTTTCTTCACAAGATAGTCGAAAAGTTCGCCTCCTGAGACGTGTTCCAGAACAAGATACCTGGTACAGAAAAAGAATAAAAAATCACTGTTTCATGGCAACTAAATTGAGGAAACAGGCAACTTCCGTCTCTTTTATATACTTGAAATTGAGACAAGCTTTTTCCACTCTTTTTACGTTTCATTCTCACTTTTCATTTCTACACTGAACAAAAAACAAAAATAAAATAACAAAAAGTTACTAATTAAACAAATATCGTTTCGTTTGCTTTTTAAAAATCAGTTTTTTCAAAAGTTTATATAAAATTTTGTTTTATTCGTTGTTGAAAAAATGCTTTTTCTTCTAAATTATTTTTCTACTTAACAATTACAAATAATAATTTACATTGCGTATAATAATCTACATTGCATATAATAATCTACATTGCATATAATAATCTACATTACGTGTAATATTCTACATTACGTGTAATATTCTACATAATGATAATAATAATTGTTAATAAGTCTACTTACAAATACTTCTTGTTCTCGTACACATCCGAGAGACCGAGGACGTGAGGATGGTCAATGAGTTTCATAATGGCAATCTCGCGTTCCACTTTCATTAAAACGGACTCCGAAAGTTTCTCGCGGTTAATGATCTTAATGGCCACCTTTTTTCCAAGCACACAGTGAACCCCTAGCTTGACCAGACCTAAGACAAAAAACATTTCTTTAGACATTTTCAGAATTCAAATGAAAAGTAGATTCTAATGTAATTTTAAATTTTCTCTAAGCTATGAAAAAAACCATGATTCAAAATTGTTACAAATATTATTTGAACTTCTAAGCTATGAAAAAGAAACTATGATTCAAAATTTTTACAAATATTATTTGAACTTCTAAGCTATGAAAAAAAACTATGATTCAAAATTGTTAAAAATATTATTTGAATTTCTAATTATTACTATGTTTTTCTAATTATAGTCTCAATGTTTTTTTAAATTGAATTGTTTTTTAGAATATCGTTTAATTTAACATTGCTCTTATTTTGTTTTTACAAACATTTACAAGCTTGCGAATTTTTAAACTTGCGAAATTTAAAATCTCTCGTTTTTTTTCAGAGGAAGATCCTAACGCCAAAAGGATTTCAGTCGAATGGATACGATTAGCTAAAGTTTCCAACGATAAATTCTTTTTCCAAATCTGAGCTGGAAAACGATCTCTACAAACTGCCGGGATGATGAATCAGGTGGAAGAAAACAGTCTCGAATGAATAAAGATTCGAAAAATGATTAAATTTCACATTCAAAGTAAAAGTATTAAACTTTAAAGTTATATCACTGATACGTGTTTTTGGAAGTCCGTTCTTTAAAATTCATAAAATCGAAACGAATAACAAGCGCTCTGCGCTTTTACAAAAACATTTTCTATTTTTCTATTCGATAATCTGTTTCGTATTTTATCAAAAAATTGAACAATATTTTGTGAAACAATGACAAATGTTTTTTAATATTTCAAAGAGAATATAAAAGTATATTATAAGAGTATATTATATTTCCAAAAAGAATTTTTAAATTTCAAAGCAAAAAATTTGCAATTGAATAAAAATAAAGAATAAAATAAAAATTAAATTAGAGGTGACATTTTGCAGAAATTGGACAAATGCTAATAGTTAAGATAATTAAATAGTTAAATTAAAATAAAGATCGTTAAAAAATAAAAAAATTAATAAAATAAAAAAAGTTAAAATTATAAAGATTGTTTTATATTAATAAAGATTGAAAATAATATTGATCTAAAAGTATTATATAAAAGATTATAAAGTTTAGGTGAAAATCTTTTTGTTTTTTCTGAAGTTTAATAGTTACAGATGCTGGTTAATTAAAAAAAACTTTTTTACAGATCGTGCATTTTATCGGAAAAAATAAAAAGTGTCCTTGGATGGATTAAAGTGAGAAAACTTTATCTCTAACTTGGACAGTTCGATAACTCTCGTGGGGTAAGGCAAAAGCTTTTACACGAAGATAAGTTGAGCCACGAAACAGTTATTTTTTATGAGACTCGCATTTCACAGAAGGAAGGGCATGTCATGCTCAGCTCTGAATTTATTGTGAAGAATAGTTTAAGAAGAGTTCCCGAATTAATGAAAATTCAGAAAAAAACTCTCTTTTCGTAAATTCAACCTGCGTGTTGTAGAAAGTGTCGCATTGCATATTCAAATTTGCAAAAATCTCGACGTGTAAATACAGGTCTTTTGTTTTCCAAAATTTCTTTCTTTCTGTCTTTCTTTCTTTATTTCTTTCTTTCTGTCTTTTCTTTCTTTCTTCCTGTCTTTTCTTTCTGTCTTTCACTTTTCATATTTTACATCCTTCAGACATTTTCAAAATTTTATCAAACATTTTGCAAATGTAAATGCAAATGCAATTTTGTTTTCTTTCTGTCTTTCACTTTTCATATTTTACATCCTTCAGACATTTCTCAAAATGTTATCAAACATTTGCAAATGTAAATGCAAATGCAATTTTTTTCCTTTCTTTCTTTCACTTTTTATATTTTACCTCTTCCAGGCATTTCTCAAAATGTTAACAAACCCTTGCAAATGTAATTTACAAAAATTAATGTTATTTTTAAATTAATTTGAATGTTTTTGTAATTTTTTTGGAAAAAAAATGGTTCAAGTTGTGCTTGATTTGTGGAAAATGTGTGAAATGTGTAATTTTTGAGGAATGCGATTTCTGATATGAGAAGATCTGTTTCGGTTGACATAGATTAGATTTACTTTGGCACATTCCACGAGGGAATAGCATGTTGGTTCGATATCGAGCAATTTCCCTCGTCGGTTTTCAACTACAGGCAAGCCGCTGTGCTCAAATGTCCCATCCTGCATATCATCGCCATGAGAATTACCATACAATCTGCATACGCAAGTTTGATACATCTTCTGCATAATTACTGCAAAATGTCACCTCTCATTTAAAATCGTTTAGCTTCAACCTCTTAGAGCATTTTTAAGAATATACATTATACTCCAGTTACAACCTAATCTCACAAATTGATCGTTTAAACTTGAGTTTAATATCCCAAACGCAGACTTCCAGCTCTAATAATACGTTCACAAAAAGGACAATTTCGAAATGTAAAACAATTACTGTTCTTGAATTTTCAATGTTTTGTATTTCTTTTTCAATTTTTTAAATAATTTACTGACAGTGCTTTTTGTTTTTCAGGAAAATCAGGTTCGTGTTTGCAATTGAAGCAAAAAGAAAATTGAGGGTGAATGAAATAGTTTTGAATGATAAAAAGAAGAGAGAAATGGAAAAAAGAATGGAAAGCAGGGTTGAATAAAAAGAAGAATACAAAGAAGAATACAAAGAGGAATACAAAGAGGAATACAAAGAAGAATACAAAGAGGAATACAAAGAGGAATACAAAGAGGAATACAAAGAGGAATGCAAAGAAGAATACAAAGAAGAGTACAAAGAAAAATACAAAAGAAAAATACAAAAGAATAAAATGAAAAGAAGAGTTCAATAAAAAAGAGAAGCAAAAAAAGAAGAGTAGAATAAAAAAAAGGTAGAATAAAAAAAGAGAAGCAAAAAAAGAAGAGCAGAATAAAAAGAAGTGTAGAATAAAAGAAGAGAAGCAAAAAAGGAAGAGTAGAATAAAAAGAAGGGTAGAATAAAAAAAGAGAAGCAAAAAAGGAAGAGTAGAATAAAAAGAAGGGTAGAATAAAAAAAGAGAAGCAAAAAATGAAGAGTAGAATAAAAATAAGGGTAGAATAAAAAAAGAGGGATCAAAAAAAGAAGAGTAGAATAAAAACAAGGGTAGAATAAAAAAAGAGGGACCAAAAAAAGAAGAATAGAATAAAAAGAATAGAATAAAAAGAAGGGTAGAATAAAAAAAAGAGTAGAATAGAAAGAAGAACTAGAATATCATGGAGGCTGGAATATTTGAAAGAAAAGTGAATATGGCACAGGGACAAATGTATTCAAGTATTTTAAATAAATGAGTCTAAGATGCAGGTCTTTATGTATATGAGTCTGGGAAGTTCTATCGAATGAGCAAATGCAGGAGAAGGAAAATACGACAGGAAGTGGCGAAAAGACGAGCAAAACTTATTAGACTGGCAAAATTGGCTTAAGCCCTCTTTCGAAGACTGAAACTACCTCAAGCTGCGTCTTTATTCATTAAAGATTTCAACCTATTCTCAGAAAAAGAACTAGATTCCAATATTGATTTCGTTTTATCATACGCTAAAGGAAACATTACTTAAACCTAGCTTTAATAAGTATGTTTAACAATTTATAATCTTATTTTTAAAATGTGTTTAAAAAAAAGATTGTCTCTTTTTTTAATTTTTTTTTTAACAATTATTGGAGTTTTAATATTTTATCAGCGTCTTTAATAATTTTATAAATGTTTTTAATAATTTTAAAGTATTTTTAATAATTTATGAGCTTTTTAGTAATCTATGAGTATTTTTAATCATTTGAAATTATTTTTTAATCATTTATGAGTCCATTTTAATGATGTGAGAGTAATTTTAATAATTTACGAGTATTTTTAATAATTTATGAGCTTTTTAGTAATCTATGAGTTTTTTTTAGTAATCTATGAGTATTTTTGATAATTTAAAAGTATTTTATTTATTTATTTATTCAAATGTATAATACCAATTACTTTAAATAATTTATGAGTTCATTTTAATAATTTAAGAGTAATTTTAATAAGTTATCAGCTTTTTAGTAATCTACGAGTATTTTTAATTATTTATGAGTATTTTTAATAATTTACGAGTATTTTTAATAATTTACGAGTATTTTTAATAATTTACGAGTATTTTTAATAATTTACAAGTATTTTTAATAATTTACGAGTATTTTTAATAATTTATCATAATTTTTATCTATTTATAATCATTTTTAATAATTTATCATCATTATTAATAATTTATAAGCATTTTTAATAATTTATAAGATTCTCGAATAATTTATCACGTTGAATAAATATCCAGAGCTCTGAATAATTTATAAACAAGTAAATAACTTTTTGATAAACAGAAAATACAATATTTAATAATAATAATCATAAACAAGTAAATCTTTTTGATAAACAGAAAATACAATATTTAATAATAATAATCATAAACAAGTAAATATCTTTTTGATAAACATAAAATACATAATTGATTATTAAAATTATTTAATAATCTAAAAGCACAAAAAAGAAAGCTAATAGTTCGAATGTTTCAGAATTAAATGAAAAGTTTGGTTAATTTCGAGAAGCCGAGATCTAATTATTAAAATTGCTCCCAAAATTATGCTTTCAACTTGGAATCTAATTAAAACTCGAAACAAAACTTGAACGAAACAATTTGCGACCCTTTAAATCATATACATATTCCCTTTTTCAAACTATTATGAGGTATTTTATTAAAACATTGTTCAGTCTATAAACTATAAAACTAAAGAATAATTTTTTTTTTAGGACAGAAGAAATTGGATTGCTGCCATAAAACAAGATTTATCTGCGCTGTAAAACAAAACTCTGGAAAAACTTTATCTCCAAATCTCAATTCAACACCTGAAGGTTTCTATTTTATTTTTTGTTTCCGCTACCTTGAAATATTCACATTCTACTTTATTGCTTCGTTCTATTTTTTATTTAATTTTTATTTTCAATTCCTTTCTCGTGGGTTTTTGATTTTGCCACCTTTAAGTGTTCGAATTTAATTTCAATTGAAGATCTCGAAGAAATCGTTTTAAAATAGAAAGAAGAGTTTGACTTCAAAAATTCTGTGAAAGTTTGAATATAGTTAAATCATTTTAAAGTTGCTCGAGAGTTAAAGTTGAAATAAACAGAAATAAAAAAAAATAAACAGAAATAAAAAAAATAAATAGAAATAGATGTAGAAATAAATAAATATAAATAAATAAATAGAGGGTAGATATAGAAATAAATGAATAGAAATATATATAGAAATAAATATATAGAAATAGATAAAGAAATAAATAAATAGAAATAGATAAAGAAATAAATAAAAAAAATATAAAAAAAAGCAAAATAAAAAAATAAAAGCAAAAATAAATGCAGAAATGATTTCTTGAACTGTTTGTTGAACTTGAGCTACTTGCTGAACTGCTAAAAGTTACGTTATATTTTTTATTTAAGATTTTCTGGAAGATTTGTATTTAAGGATTGGAAATAGTGAATTTGAAATCTGCTTCAAGAATAAAGATTGAATGGAAAGTATACAGCATTGTTATCTTCAAAAAAATACGAAATTGCTCCTTAGAGAAAAATCACTGGACCTCAAGTTGAGAATTCACATTCTCAAAAAAGTAGGTCATGTGGAAAAAAGGTAATCGCACACAATTCGCTACTACTTGAAATTGAAAATCTCTCATTGTACTCGCTCTTCAAAGAGTAGCAGTAAAACGCAAAAATTCCATTATTTTTGTAAATAGCCTTCAAAATACAAGTCTCGAATCTATCAATTTTTCGAGCTTCCAGTTCTTTTGACATTTTAAATTACAACTTTCAAATTTAAAAGCGCTAAAAATTGGCTTCGAATTTTACATTTATACAATTTTTATTCTTGTTTTTCGTTATTTAAAGCTTTAGAAAATTTTCTTTCTCTTATCAAAGTAAGTGCCAGAAATTTATTTTAAAGAAAAATTTCACAATTTGAGTTTTTTTACAATTTTCTACAAATCTTTGTAAAGAAAATTTGTCGAAAATTGTATAAATTCATTATTAATTTTTCAATCTTAATATTCTTTGATAAGAAATTTGGCATTCTTTATGAATAAAATTTAATGCTTGTTTTTTTTTAGATTTTTTATCACAATCGTGTTTGTGAAATAAATTGTAATGCTGCCTGGTAATAATTCTGAAAGCAAGGGTCCTTGAAATGTAGCGGTATATATTATTATAAAATAACCCTCGTATTTCTCTTGAGTGTTCGCAAACTCTGAAACCACTGCAGGATATCGAGTGTGCTTTTCCATTGTTTACCTTCGCCATATCCTTAAGCTATATAAGTTACACACATAACTTCATTTCCTTTCAACCACTCGTAAAGTATTGGCAAACTTGTAGTCAAAATTGTACATTATTCTCCACTTTTGGCGCAAAATACAATTCAATTTTTAAATTCCCTTTTTGCATTTAAATTCACCTTTGAAAACCTACTTCTTTTTCGCTTTGGTCCAAAAACATTTTTTGTTTTTCTTTTAATTTTGCTTTCTTTAAATTTTTTTCCCTTAAACTTTGCTTTCTTTAAACCTTGTTTTCCTTAAATTTTATTTTCTTTCAATTTTGTTTTCCCTAATTTTTGTGTTTCTTAAATTTTATTTTCTTTCAATTTTGTTTTCCTTAAATTTTGTTTTCCTTAAATTTTGTGTTTCTTAAATTTTATTTTCTTTCAATTTTGTTTTCCTTAAATTTTGTGTTCCTTAAATTTTATTTTCTTTCAATTCTGTTCTTCTTAAATTTTGTGTTCCTTAAATTTTATTTTCTTTCAATTTTGTTCTTCTTAAATTTTGTACTTTTTAAATTTTGCTCTCCTTAAATTTTGTTCTCCTTCTAATTTTGTTTTCCTTAAATTTTGTTTTCTTTTAATTTTTCCTCTAAATTCTGTTTCTTGTTTTTTAAATATCTTTTTATTAGAAAAAATCCAGTTCTCGTTTAGACCCGAAAGCAAATTTCGCTAATTTTAGCAATATTCGCTAATTTTCATTCTTTTGAAGTAGGAAGTTTGGATCATAGGATTCGTAAATCTGTAACGAGCAATTTCGTATTTTTGTGAAGTCGAGAATTGAATGGAAATACGAATGAAAAATGGAAATGTAGATTTAAGATTGTGAGGGTGATAAATAATTTTAACAGCAATAAACGAAGGCAAATAAAGAGTGAGGATATTGTGCATTGTTTTATCACGTTCATTCATCTGTAGCCTTCGATCTTATTGATTTTCGCGTCACACCCAATATCCAAACTCAAGTCACCTTACTTCATTTACACGCACCTGATTGTTTTCTCGATGACCTTTACACAGTAACCTTTCTCTATTTACATTTTTTTTAATAACTCAAATCCCCTTCGTTTTTTTTAATAATTTAATCCCCTTCATTTTTTTAAATAACTTAATTCCCTTCGTTTTTTTAAATAACTTAATTCCCTTCGATTTTTTAAATAACTTAATTCCCTTCGTTTTTTTAATAACATAATCTCCTTCATTTTTTTATAACTTAATACCCTTTGCAATAATATTTTTTCCTTTTTTTAAAAGCAAACTTTAGCTTTTTTTCTAATTTTCTCAATAGAGGGAACTGCTAATTAAAAGTGGCAGTTTTTTTTTCTTTTTAATTAAATATGAAAGACTTTCTTTTAAACTTGTTTCATATTTTGTAAAAAGATTTAAACTATACTAAAATATTATATTAAAACTATACTATTTATTAAACTATACTATTTTTAAAATATACTATTTATTAAAATATAATATTTATTAAAATATACTATTTATTAAAATATACTATTTATTAAAATATACTATTTATTAAAATATACTATTTATTAAAAAATATACTATTTATTAAAATATACTATTTATTATAATTTTGTAAAATAAATTTTAATTGCGATTTCTTTCTTTTAGGTTTCAACGCTTTCACGAGTGCATCACACGTTTAGTGTAATTAAATAGGAAATCATGAAGTGGATTTTGCAGAGAAGTTAATGAAATTGTGAATAAATCAAGGGCAAGAATGGTGAAGAAATTCCAAAAAGGCAAATAAAGAATGCAAAAAGACAATCATTTTTCAAGTGAAGAGAAGGTAAATGTAAAGAAAAAAAGTAAAGAAAAGAGTAAAGAAAAAAAGTAAAGAAAAGAGTAAAGAAATAAAGTAAAGAAAAGAGTAAAGAAATAAAGTAAAGAAAAAGTAAAGAAATAAAGTAAAGAAAAAGTAAAGAAATAAAGTAAAGAAAAAGTAAAGAAGAATGTAAAGAAATAAAGTAAAGAAAAAGTAAAGAAAGTAAACAAGTAGAAAAGAAAAAATCTTTACGTTTCAAAAAGAAGAAAGATTCTAAAAGATAACTATTTTTCGAAGAATATATTCGTTTCAATGCTTTAAAAAATGTTATCTTAGAGTTCATTTTGTATAATTTTTTAAAAATAATCTTCTTTGTTTAAAATTATGTAGATCATCTTTGTTTAAAAGTAAAATTGTTTAAGAATGAAATGCTTTTCATGTAACATTCTAAAAAATCGAATCCACTGAATTTATTTTAATCTGTCGAGTTTTTTTAAAAAAAATGTACACTAATTTATTTATTTTCATAATTAACGATATTTTTAAAAAATCTACTCGCATCAATTTTGCTTTTTGCCAATAAGAACTCTAAAAGGAACAGTTTGTAAAGCATCAGTAATATACAAAACAAAAATATAATATTTTACATAAATTTTAAACTACTATATTTTCTTTTCCAGGCTC
Source organism: Ganaspis sp. Gsp50 (assembly GCA_011057455.1). Taxonomy (NCBI): domain Eukaryota; kingdom Metazoa; phylum Arthropoda; class Insecta; order Hymenoptera; family Figitidae; genus Ganaspis; species Ganaspis sp. Gsp50. The sequence continues at coordinate 31,871 of WNHD01000455.1, forward strand.
TAATTTTCTCGCAAATTACAAGTTCATTAATGGAATATTCTAGTCAACAATTGAATATTCTAGTCAGCAATTGGATATTCTAGTCAATAATTGAATATTCTAGTCAACAATTGAATATTCTAGTCAATAATTGAATATTCTAGTCAATAATTGAATATTCTAATTAATAATTAAATATTCTAGTCAATAATTGAATTTCTTCTATTGAATAATCGAAAATTCTGGTCAATTACAAAATGGATTTTAACACAAAAGTTAATGAAAATGACGTTGAATAATACAAGAGAAAGAACAGTAAATTAAATTCCCAGAACTAGAATTTTTAACAAAACTGACAGAAAATGGAAAGAAATCAGCTCCTAAAAATTTGTTTAATAATTTCTTTTTTTATCAAATAAGTTTCACTCAGAATTGACGTAATTAAGAGTTGATATTACTGAACCCTTTTTAAAAAAATTACTTCTGGCTTTTCACTTTCGGTGTGTAACAAGACTTTGTCTGACAGGTGCTCTTGTGAACCTTAAAGTGCGAAAATATGTACGCAACGAATGAAAGCCTCTCCCTTTTATAAGCGTCGCGTTTTCCGACCCCACGCGGTGTAAAATGTTGAACGGCATAAAGAACCTGAAAGGAGAGACCTCCTTTTTTCCTTTATTTTCACCACGTCTCGTAATAAAACTCTTCTCTTATCGCCCTTTATACCTGATACGGTAATTGAGCAACTTCGCAATTATTTTCAAGAGGGATTTTCTACCGTTTCACTCGACATCGATAAAAATCCAAAATAAACCTAATTTTTATTCCTCCTCGTAAAATCGACTTTCTCAAACTCAGATATTTCACCAATCTCCTGCTCAGTTTAATTGATCGCATTCTCTTTACTTTTATTCCCGGCCGATTTCATTTTTCATTTTATTTCTCCACTTTAGAATCCAATTTGGCCACGTTTTTGAGGAATTTCAAGTTTTTAAATGCTTTTGGTTCTTGTTTTATTTTTATTTCAATCTTTGATTTGGACTTGTTTTGAATCTTTAATTTGAAATTGTTTTTAATCTTCAATTCGAATTTGTTTTTAATCTTCAATTCGAACTTGTTTTTAATCTTCAATTCGAACTTGTTTTTAATCTTCAATTCGAACGTGTTTTTAATCTTCCGAACTTGTTTTTAATCTTCCGAACTTGTTTTTAATCTTCAATTCGAACTTCTTTTTAATTTTCAATTCGAGCTTCAATTTAAATTCGAATTTGAACTTTATTTGAAACTTTAACAAACAAAAATTTAGTGCAATTTGGAATTTTTTCTTGAATTGAAACAAAAACTTTGTTTATCCGAGTTTTCAATCTGATTTTCTGATTTTTGTTTTCTTGTTTTTTTTGTTGTTTTTTACCCAGTTTTCTGTTGGGTTTAATTTTGAATTATTTTCATATCGTTATAATTAACATATTGTTTTGGCAGAACCTTCGTGATTGATTTATTACGTGAAAGATGAAATCTTTTTCTTATTGTATGAATGTTAGTACTTTCTCACGAACGTGACGTTTCGAATTATCGTAATAATGTTTAGTAAAGTGAAGCGATAAGCTACACGAGCAATAATATTTATCTTGGATAAAAATGATGTGAAAAAATTCTCTGCAACTCTATTTTCATTTTCGAGATTTTCATTCGTTCTATAGATCAACAATTAATAATCGTTGTCTCTTCTTTATTATTTGTTTACCTACAAACATTTTCAAAACACCGTTTTTATGAAAGCACTTCGAATAAAAAAAATAAATCATTTAAGATGATACTTCCATCTCTTTTAGATTTTTATCCCTTTTTAATTCGAGATTAAAAATTGAATTCTTTCTTTTCTGTCAGCCTTTCTTAATTAGTTGTTAACAATTTTTCATCCTTAATCATTATTATTTTTTCTTAATTTGTATTCATTTTTTATTATTATTCATTTTTAATTTGTGTACATTCTTAATTTGTTTTCATTTTTAATTTGTATTTTGCTTCCTCATAGGGAAGCCTTGTAATCGTGCGGATTTTCGATTTTCCAAAAATAGTCTAAATCAACGCATTTTCATCCAAAAAGCATAAATA